>JAQQPU010019954.1:0-15937 GCA_029168905.1 Artemia sp. Kazakhstan ARC1039
TGGGACAAGTCCGGATTGACTACTACCTCTCAATTTGTTAACGTGCCAGTACAATATTTTACTATTATGCCGTCTAGCTGCATCTTCTAAATCCTCGGCAATTTTATCCATGGCCTCCACTTCACACCTCCTTAGTTCATATTTCAATGCTTTCTCCACTTTCTTTACATTTCTTTTGTTTTCATGTGATCTATCACTCAGATAATTCTTGTACAAGTCCTTTCTCCTTTCTATTAAACTTAAAGCTTTTTCACTAATATTCTTAGCTGCAGTTCTAGCTTTCTTCCCTAATACACCTTCAGCAACTTCACAAATTATTTTTCTAAAATTATTCCAACCATCTTCCACATTATCAAATTTTAAACTCTCAAGTTTAGTATTCAACTGTTCCTGGAAAGTTTCTCTCAAATTCTCATCCTGGAGTCTACTAACATCATAACTTCCCGGGAGGTAGTTACCCTTCCGATATTTCAGCTTTAAATTAACCCTTGACACTACTAGATGGTGATCTTTACTTTTAACATCAATAACAGCACTCCTATATACCCTAGTATCTTGTATTGATCCTGCCAGTCTTCGGTTTACTATAACATAATCAATAAGGTTTGCTGTCTTACCATCACGTGAATACCATGTTAGCTTATGAGCCATTTTATGACCAAACACCGTATTGGTTATAACTAGATTGTTATACCTACAAAATTGCAAAAGTCTGTATCCATTACTGTTTTCTTTTCCTACACCAAATTTACCTAAGCTGGGATACCATCTATCCTTATTTCTACCAACCTGGGCGTTAAAATCTCCCAGCAATAACATCATATTTCTACCTGGGACCTTGTCTATTTGCTCCTGTAACTGTAAGTAAAATTCATCTGAGTCACTAGTATCTCCATCAGTCGGTTCTACAGGGGCGTATACTACTATAACTGATACCTTGAACTTTCTAGTCATAAAATGAGCAATTAGTATTCTATTATTAATACCTTCCCAGCCTAAACAAGACTTAGCAGCTTCCTTATTCATCATGAGCCCTACTCCCTGTCTATGTAACCCATCCTTCCTGCCTGAGTAAACAAATTCTATATCACCTAATTTCATGCTTCCTACCCCTGGGATATGAGTTTCTGAAACTCCTAATAAATCCAGTTCAAATCGTCTGAATTCGTCAGTCAAAATGTCGATACGATAGTCATTTTTTAATGTCGTAACATTCCAAGTTCCAATTTTCATGTTCTTTAAATCATTGAAATTTTTTTCGCCTCAGGAAAAGCAAGGATCCCGGATACCAGTGCAGGACGGGGATCACATATCTTCTCAAGTCTACACCGAAGTGCTTAAGCCGGCTAATAGGATGGATAAATGGTTGTATTATAAAGGTATATTAATTGAATGTCAGGCAGGGTTTAGGGAAAACTATAGTACAATTGATCAAATATTTTGTTTACAGGCTTTAGCTAGTAAATATACGAGGCATAGGAAAAATAGGCTATATACGGCGTTTTTGGACATTAGGGGAGCATTTGACGAAGTTTCAAGGAGTTTGTTGAAAGTGGTGTTGGTGAAATTAGGATTGCCAATTAGGTTAGTAGAAGTTATAATGAAAATGTATGAGGTGGTTAAAGTAGTAGTGAAGGTAGGTATTTCTTATTCTAGGCCAGTTTTAAGTAATGTAGGCCTCAAACAGGGATGCACTCTATCACCGCGTTTGTTTTCTCTTTTTATTAATGATATTGAGCAGTATTTTAGAAATAGAAATGTCCCTATGTTAAAATTAATGTCGCTAGAGCTGTTTTGTTTATTATTTGCAGATGACATAGTATTGCTTGCGAAATCGGCTCCGGATTTGCAAAAGATGTTAGAGATTTTGGATAGTTATCTGGAGAGTAAAAAATTAGTTTTAAATATGGAAAAATCAGTTATATTAGTTTTTGGAAATGATGAAAGGGAAAAGAATAAGTTTTATTGTAAAGGGAAAGAGATGAATGAAGTTAAGGATTATATTTATTTGGGATGTAAGTTCACAAGTTCAAGGAAATGGAGTGATCAGGTGCAAATAGCGAGTTGGAAGGGTCAGAAGGCTTCATGGGCATTATTGAAGAGTCCCCTTAGGAATCTAGGACCGGCAGATATTAAGCTACAGAAGAGAATTTTTGAGACGAAGGTAGGCCCAGCATTGAGTTACGGTGGGGAAGTTTGGGGTTTTGAAAAAGGGGAAAAAATAGAGAGAATTTATTTAGGACATTTCAGGAGACTTTTAGGGCTAAGCGGGAAATTTAATAATCTGGTGTTAAAGGGTGATCTAGGATTGTTTTCATTGAGAATAAAAAGATTGGTTAGAATGATAGGATACTGGGAAAAGGTGATTGGTTTACAGAATAATAGGTTAGTAAATGCAGCTTATATGGAGGTGTTGCAGGATAGAAGGAAATGTTCATGGGCTTCCCAGGTGAAATCAATCTTAAATAGTTGTGGGTTATCAGGTGTTTGGAATGAAGGGAAGGGGATAGGGCTGGAAGTAGGAAATGTAGCAAAACTAGTAAAGGGAGTGCTTGAAGATCAGGAGATTCAGAAATGGCAGTGTGAGGTCGCAGCCTCGGTGTCCCTCGGCATTTACCGGCAATGGAAGGAGGTCTGGGGATGTGATAATTATTTTAAAGCGGGTTTAAATAGTGAAGAAATTAAGTGGTATATATCAGGGAGGGGTAATTTTCTAGCACTTGGAGAAAGGAGGAAATATTTAGGGAGGGTAAGGGTAAAGGAGGGTCCTTACTCATGCCCTATGTGCGGAGAAAATGGGGAGGATCTGCTTCACTTCATGGCCCTTTGTCCCGAATTACAGGATCTAAGGAAAGATTTATTTTTTGTTAATGTGGGGACAAGTGAGTGGTTGGTTTCAGTAATGGGATCAAAAAATTATGGGACAATAAGAATGATAGCAAAGTATATAAAATTGGGTATGTCACATAGAGATAGATTTTTGTAAAAAGGGGTGGGGTGAGTCTGGAAAGTATTGTTGTATGTGTGTAAGTTGTTTTCTTGTTTGTTATTTTTGTAGTCATGGCCCCTGATAGATGTAACATACATCTATCTATTTATGTTAGTTTAATGGTATCGTGTGCTTTATTATGTTTTTGTAATGTTTTGTAATTTTGCGTTGTTATTGTTATGTAGGCTACCATACTTTGCTATGAGTGTTATAATCATGTTATTATTTTGTGTGATTTTTCTTTTTTTGCCATGGCCCAAAGTGGCTTTTATTGCAATAAATATCTATCTATCTATCTATCTATCTATACAATGAGCCAAAATCAAAGTGAACCTGTCTCTCTTTTTTTTGAATATTTACTAAAATTGAAACACATGGACTGTCTAATTAACATAGGAAGCTTTTTAAAAGAGCTAACAGCACGATAAAAAAAGCGCAAGTAAGGAAGGTAAAGGAAATTCTTCCTTAACTTAATGGCGAGACAAAAATAGATTTCTTTTTTTTATTACAATATAAGAAAATTTTACTCACCAGAAGTCGCTTAGAAGATTCCATATCTCTATCAATGTAAATGATTGTAAAATATAGATATTGATAGAACGAATGAACTATTCAAACTGTATAAAATTATAATTTGAAACTTGAATATATACAAAAAAAAACTGAATATATTAACGCCTAAACAAGACTAACTGGTTTTCTGACACGGATTTACCCTAAAAGGCATGTATACCATATATATCATGAAGTAGAAATCTAGTCTACGTAAATTATGTCAGAAACTTGTCCTTCATAACATATTACGCAATTCCCAACTAGCACAAGATGGACTAGAAGTATAATGCCATGTGAGGGAGTTCTGAATCTCTCTTGAAAAGGTGTGGAGCTGAATGCAAATAGCATAGAGATTCCTAGGGCGGTAAGCAAATTCCATATGTACTTACTACTCACATAGCAGGACAACATAACACACAGATTTACTACCCTCATCGTTTTAATTTCACCCACTTCACTAACCGGACACAATTCCATCAATCATCTACCGCATTGTACCTTTAATTAAAATTCAACTGCAATTTCTTGATATGCTTCCAAGTTCAAGTTAAACCACAAGTTCAAGCTGTACTTCAATAATTTCATATCCAAATATCACTCAAGTCCCGTCATTTTCAAGCCCCTTGACTCTATAGGTGTTAGTCACTTGGGAGGGGAGCCGTTAGAAAAATGTGGAAGAAATGTGAAAAAAGGGGCTTCACATAAAGACAAAAAACAGCATATGACCTACTAACCACCCTCTCAAACCCACCATTTCCCCAAAAACTTGCCATCAAAAATTTTGAGATATTTATTTTGTTCAACTTAGTTAAAGGTTTTGGAAATTAGGTCTTTGATGATGATAACCTCCCTAAAAGTCCTCACGGCAAGGGTTGTAAGTTATTCCCTTGGAACATATAAGGTTCTTATAGAAACTGAAAGGACTAGTGCCCTTTTTATTAGTCCAAAGGATTGGACAGCAACTAACCCCCCTGTCCCGCCTACCATTCCCTAAACACATCCTATTAAAATTTTGAGATAGACACGTTCTTCAACGTAGTTTAAAGTCCTCGAAATTATTTTCTTGAGGGTGACAAAACCCCTAAACATCTCAGGGCAAGGTTTGTAAATTATGCCCTGGGGGCGTATAAGGTTTTTATAGAAAAGTTTTCATAGAGACTTCAAAAAGGGCTCATTCGATTAGAAATTGAAAGGGCTAGTGCTCTTTTAATGTCGAAAGTGATTGGAGGGTGACTAACCCCCCTCTCACGCCCACCTTTTCCCCAAACCCATCCAATCAAAATTTGAGATAACCATTTTTTTCAGCGTAGATGAATGTCCTGGAAATTCGGTTTTTGAGGATGATAACGCCCCTCCCCCACAGCCTTCAAGGCAATGGTTGTAAGTTATGCCCTGAAGGCATATAAGATTTCTTATAGAAAATGTTGTCATAAAGGGCTATTGCCCTCTATAATAGACTAATCAAACCTGATTCAAGGGCAACTAACCCCCTCTTACGCCCACCATTTCCCCAAGCACATCCAATCAAAATTTTGAGATAGCCATTTTTTAACGTAGTTGAAAGTTCTGGATATTATGTCTTTGAGAATTATAACCCCCCCTCCCACACCCCTCAGAGCAAGGGTTGTTAGTTATGCCCTAGGGGTATATAAGGTTTTTATAGAGAGCGTTGTAATAGAAACTTCGAAAACTTCGAAACTTCGAAGGGCTATTGCCCTTTTTTATAGTCAAAAGTGATTGGAGGAGAACTAACATCCCTCCCATGCCCACCATTTCCCAAAAAACATCCAATAAAAATTTTGAGATGCCCAATTTGTTCAACGTAGTTTAAAAGTCCGAAAACTATGTCTTTGAGGAAGACATTCCCCCCACAGCCCTCAGTGCAAGGGTTGTAAGTAATGCCCAGGGGGCATATAAGGTTTTATAGAAAGCCTTGTCGTAGAAACTTCAAGAGGGGCTCATTCGATTGCAGACTGAAAAGGCTAGTGCTCTTTTTAATAGTCTAAAGTAATTGGAGGGCAACTAACGCCCTTCTCACGCCCACCATTTCCCCAAAGACATCCAATCAAAATTTTGAGATATACATTTTGTTCAACGTAGTTGAAAATTCTGGAAAATGGGTCTTGAATTAGGTTGTTGTTATAGAAACTTCAAAAAGGACTCATTCAATTGGGAATTGAGATAGCTACTGCTCTTATTAGTAGTCAAATGCGATCGGAAGAGGAATGCTCCTCCCCCCCCCCCCCCGGGGGCCGGTGTTTTCGTCAAAACGTTTCGATCAATATTTTGATATAGTCATTTTGTTGAATGTAGTTGAAGGGTCCGGAAATTATGTGTTTGAGTATGACAACCCCCCAGAGTCCTCAAAGCTAAGGCTGTAAGTTATGCCGTGGGGATATATTATGTCTTATAGAAAGTTTTGTCGTAAAAACTTCAAAAAGGGCTCTTTCGATTAGAAATTAAGAGGGCTATTACTCTTTTTAGAAGTCGAAAATAATCATTTTGTTCAACGTAGATGAAGATTCTGGAAATTAGGTTTTTGAGGATGAAAACCCCCTCCCCTGCAGCCTTCAAGGTAATGGTTTTAAGTTATGCCCTGGGGGCATGTAAGGTTTCTTGTAGAAAATGTTGTCATAGAAACTTCAGAAAAGGCTCATTCAATTGTAAATTGAAAGGGCTTGTGCCCTTTTTAAAAGGCTAGTCGAAGCTGATTGAAGGGCAACTAATCCCCTCTCACGCCCACTACTTCTCCAAACACATCCTATCAAAAGTTTGAGATAGCCATTTTTTCAACGAAGTTGAAAGTTCTGGATATTAGAGGAGAACTAACATCCCTCCCATGTTCACTATTTCCCCAAAAACATCCAATAAAAATTTTGAAATAGACATTTGTTCAATGTAGTTTAAAAGTCCGGAATTATGTCTTTGAGGAAGACACTCTTCCCACAGCCCTCAGTGCAAGGGTTGTAAGTTATGCCCAGGGGGCATAAAAGATTTTATAGAAGGTCTTGTCGTAAAAACTTCAAGTAGGTCTCGTTCGATTGGAAACTGAAAGGGCTAGTGCCCTATTTAATAGTCTAAAGTAATTGGAGGGCAACTAACGCCTCTCTCACGCCCACCATTTCCTCAAAGACATCCAATCAAAATTTTGAGATAGACATTTTGTTCATGTAGTTGAAAATTCTGGAAATTGGGTCTTCTAATTAGGTTGTTGCTGTAGAAATTTCATAAAGGACTCATTCAATTGGGAATTGAGAGGGCTACTGCTCTTATTAGTAGTCAAATGGAATCAGAGGGCGAATGCCCCCCCCATGTCCATCATTTCTCCAAACCCTTCCGATCAATATTTTGATATAGCCATTTTGATAAACGCAGTTAAAGGGATTGGAAATTATGTGTTTGAATATGACAACCCACCAGGGCCCTCAGAGCTAAGGTTGTAAGTTATGCCCTGGGGGTATATTATGTCGTATAGAAAGTTTTGTCGTAGAAACTTCAAAAAGAGATCATTCGATTGGAAATTGAAATGGCTAGTGCACTTTTTAATAGTCGAAAGTCATTGGAGGGCAACTAACCCCCTTCTCACGGTCACTATTTTCCCAAACATATCCAATTAAAATTTTGAGATAGAAATTTTGTTCAACGTAGTTGAAAGGTCCGGAAATTATGTCTTTGAGGATGAAACTCCCCCTACAACCTTCAGGTCAAGGGTTGTAAGTTATGCCCTGGGGGCATATAAGGCTTTTTATAGAAAGCGTTGTCGTAAAACATCAAAAAGGGCTCACTCGATTGGAAATTGAAAGAGCTAGTGCCCTTTTTCATAGTTGAAAATAATTGGAGGGCAACTAACCCCCCTCCAAAGCCGACCATTTCCCCAAAAACTTACTATCAAGATTTTGAGATATTCATTTTGTAAAACTTAGTTAAAAGTTCTGGAAATTAGGACTTTGAGGATGATAACCTTCCTAAAAGCCGTCAGGGCAAGGGTTGTAAGTTATGCCCTGGGGGCATATAAGGTTCTTATGGAGAGTTTTTTCATCGAAACTTCAAAAAGGCTCATTTGAGTGTAAAATGAAAGGGATAGTGCCCTTTTTAATAGTCGAAAGTGATTGGAGAGCAACTAACACCCCTCTCACGCCCACCATTTCCCAAACACATCCAATTAAAAGTTTGAGATAGGCACTATCTTCAACGTAGTTGAAAATCCTGGAAATTTTTTTTTGAGGATGACAACCCCCCTAAACCCCTCAGGGAAAGGGTTGTAAGTTATGCCCTGGGGACATATAAGGTTTTTATAGAAAATGTTTTCACAGAGCTTTCAAAAAGGGCTCATTCAATTGGAAATTGAAAGGGCTACCCAATTTGATAATTTAGACATAAAAGACTCTAGCACAATCGGCTCAAGCCTTAACTAATTTGTCCAAGTGCAATTCATTCGCTTAGAATTTCTGTTGCTCTAAAACTTAGATAATCCCTTTTTTTCGACAATTCACATGTGCACAATAGGAGAACAACCCACACCCACACAATAAAAGACCATTCGGATTCAAAGAGAGCCATTGGAAGGATTGTAATTAGAATTACAAGGTTTTCTCCTCTTTTATTAATTTTACTGATAAAGTTTAGTTGTCACTGTATTTTAAGTACCGATTTCAAACTAAATCGCCTCGGTTTATCACGCTACCAATTGACTGATTGTTACTTTAAGATCTCTGGGAAGATAGATTTGTAATTAGAATTTAAATTATTCAGAGGGAATGTTTAGAGTAGGACAAGCTACCCAGAGCCTGATTAGAGCAAAAATCAGACTGAAAGTCTAGTCCTAAAAGTAGGGCAATCTTACAACTGGTGCCTGCAGTACTCAAGTTCTGTGCAACTTTCGCTTAAGACGGGGGAGGATAATAAAAAATTATAAATTTTGATCAAATTTAGTCCTCTGTTATCCCAAGAAGGAGTTTGTTCTTTTTGTCTGACGGTTGTCATCAGGCCTAGCAGTGACAGAAAACTTTGAAAAAGTGTTCATTTGAGTAACAAATTTGAATAGCTTGACTTGAAAGGAAGTTTAGACAGCTTTTACTTTCCTAGAACGTTTATATTTCTTCTTTTCCTCTTTCTCTTTGTTACAAGTTCCAAAGTCTGTATCGTCTGTAGCCAGCTTTAACCTTTTATAATATTAGTGCGATAGTTTCATCATCTTTAAGAGTGTGTTATTTTGTATTGAGATATTGAACTAATTCTTACGCAATTTATAAACTAACTCATTGTAGTAATTTGAAACAATTTAAAGGTTCAAAACGTTTCCAACACTAAGAGTTTATACAGATAGAGCCATCATGAGTACAAATGAAAACAAAATCAAAGAGTTAGAAACCACACTACAAAAAGCTCAGGAAGAGAAAATAAGAGTAGAGGAGAGTGCACAATTTAGAATAAACACTCTAGAAGAGCAATATAGAGACAGCCCTATCAAAAATAGGCTACAAAATGTTAACAGGCACCTTCAATGTCGTAACTAACATATTCAAATGAGATCCCCTAATGGATTACAACCCTTAAACAAATACAATGGAATTTAGGAAAAATGATACTGCTATGATTAATCAAGTTATTTTCTACACACTGGGAGAAATTCAAAAATTTGCAACAAGTTTAGATATTTCTAAATTTAGAGATCTATGTCATTTAGAAAGACTTATAAAAGAAGCGTTTTTACATGAAATTAAATAAGTTTTTTAAACTGAAAGTAAGGAGCAACATTAAAACTTAAAACGAACAGAAATTATTCCGTATATGAAAGGGGCTGTCCCCTCCTCGACACCTCACTTTTTACACAAAAGTTTTTTATTGTTTTAAAAAATAAAGTTGTGAGACAGAGTCAAACTTTAGCGTAAAGAGCGAGGCGTTGAGGAGGGGACAGCTCCTTTCATATACGGAATAATTTCTGTTCGTTTTAAGTTTTAATGTCGCTCCTTACTTTCAGTTTAAAAAACTTGTTTTTTTATTTAATTTCTGATCGTTTTTTAGTTAATGCAGCTTTTATTTTGGCTCACCGTCATTGAATAAGTAAACAAAATTTGCATAAAAATTTTACTCTTCTTTTGCTAAATGGCTGTCTCTAAATTTGGTTCTGACGTAATTTACAAATTAACTTACGTAACGAACTTCTATATTCGTATATTTTTCTTCTGGCAAAAAATACGTTGCAGATATCGTTGCAGATCTTTGCAGATATAAGCTTGAAACCTATGTAATAGTGTTTTGTGATACGCTGAATCTGACGCTGGGATTTTCATTAAAATTCTTTGACTTGTAGGGGATGTTTCCTCCCTCTTTAAAAAATCAGGTAAATTTTCTCAGACTCGTAACCTTTGATGAGTAATACAAAACTTAATAAAATTTATATATTAAGAATCAGCATTATAAGCCCATTTTTTTTATACATTTATTGACATCAAAATTCCGTTTTTGAAAGTTTCGATTACTATTGAGCCGTATCGCTTGTTTTTTTTATTATGTATATGTTATTACGTATATGAGGGGGTTCTCCCCTTAGCCAATACCACGCTCTTTACGTTAAAAGTTAAAAAAAATTAACTCACAAACCCCTGAATCACAAAGGCCGTTTAATTAGAATAGATAGCTCTTTTGAAAGCCCTAAAAAATCTGTACCGTAAAGAGTGAGGTATTGACTTGGGGGAGAACCCCCTCATATACGAAATAATTTGTGTTCGTTTTAAGTTCTAATGTTGCTTCTTACTTTTAGTTGAAAAAACTTGTTTTTTTTAATTTAATTTCTGATCGTTTTTTAAATAATGCTTGGAAATCAGGCGCACCCTTCATAGAAATGTCCCTTACCCCAAAGAAACATCCTCCACGGAAAGATTCTCCCGAGTAACCCCCTCCTCCAGCCCCCCCCCCACCAGAAAAAAATCCTTCCTGAAAATGTCTGTATATTTCCCAATAACCAATACAATGTGTAAGCAATGGGCAAAGTTCATATCTTGCAGCCCTTCCCCTGGGAACTATGGGGGATTAAGTCATCATAAAAGACATATTTAGTAGATTTTCGACTATGCTGAACAAAATGGCTATCTCAAGATTTTAATTGGGTGACTTTGAGAAAAAATGAGCGTGGGAGGGGGTCTAGTTGCCCTCCATTTTTTGGAGGGCTGGCATCGTGATCTTTCTTCGAGCAAAAAATGCAAATTTCCACCTTTTTGCAGATAGGAGCGTGAAACTTCTTTAATAGGGTTCTCTGATAAACTGAATGTGATGGTGTAATTTTCGTTAAAGTTAATTACAAATTCGAAATTCCACATTTTTGCAGATAGGAGTTTGAAGCTTCTTTAATAATGTTCTTTGATAAGCTGAATCTAATGGTATGAATTTCGTTAAAGTTAACTAAAAAAATTTGCAATTAAAACAAAATTTTATTGTTTAAAAAAAATTGAGTTGTGAGAAAGTTAAACTTTAGCGTAAAGAGCAAGGCGTTGAGGAGGGGACAGCCCCTTTCATATACGGAATAATATCTGTTCGTTTTAAGTTTTAACGTCGTTCCTTACTTTCAGTTAAAAAAAAACTTGTTTTTTTTATTTCATTTGTGAACGTTTTTTAATTAATGGAGGTTTTGATTTTGGCTCACCGTGCATGAATAATTAAAACGAAATTTGCATATTAATTTTACTTTTATTTGGTTAAATGGCTTTCTCGAAACTTGTTGAATTTTATTTACGAACGTTTTTATTAGTAATAAATATACGTAACCTACGAATTAACTTACGTAACGAACTTTTATATTCATATATTTTTAATACGTAAATTAGGGGGTTTGCCCCCTAGTCAATACCTTGCTCTTTAAGCTAAAGTTCGAATTTTGATCCAATTCTTTATAAATGACCCCTTAATCACAAAGGCCGTTAATTAGAATAAATAGCTCTTATGAAAGTACTAAAAAATCTTTGGCTTAAAGAGCGAGGCAGTGACTAGAAGGTGAACCCAATCATAAAGCTAATATTTTTTTGTTCGTTTTAAGTTTTTATGTTGCTCCTTACTTTCAGTTGAAAAACTTGTTTTTTTATATTTAATTTATGATTTTTTTAAAAATAATGATGGGAAATCCGGCGCCCCCTTCATAGCAATGTCCCTTTTCCCATGAAAACTTCCTTCGTGAAAAGATCCTCCCATATAACCCCCGACCCACCCCATCCCCCACTACCAGAAAAAATTCCCCCTGAAATCTTCTGTATACTTCCCAATAACCAATACTATATGTTAACATTGGGTAAAGTTCATAACTTTCAGCCCTCCCCCTGGGGGCTTCGAGGGATTAAGTCATCCTAAAAGATATAGTTATAATATTTTCGACCATGCTGAACATAATGACTATCTCAAAATTTTGATCAGGTGACTTTGGGAAAAAATTGAGGGTGGGAGGGGGCCTAGTTGCCCTCCATTTTTTGGTCACTTAAAAAAGGGCACTAGAACTTTTAATTTTCGTTCCAATGAGCCCTCCCACGATATTCTAGGACCACTGGGTCGATACAATCACACCTGGGTGAAAAAAACAACAACAAAAAACAAAAAATTAGATAAACACGCATCCGTGATCTTTCTGAGTTGGTACACCAATTTTACTCCCGAATAAGGGGAAAGGCACTAGACTATGCAAATAAAACTCTCCTGGTATAAGGGCAGATGACATAACTATTAGTATTAAAAAAAAGAAGTATGCTCCCTTCCATTGGAAGTAGAGTACAAGAACAAACTAAAGCAACAAACGGCAAGGATGAATTATTAACGCTGGCAAAGAGATTGGAATCGACTGATTTGATGTATAGGGACTTCTCAGACATGTCTTTGGGAGCAGCGGTGTTTGACTCAAGAGACAAGACTTCCCCTGGAGAAGGAAGAACTAACTCCAGAGTAGAATTTAAAAACGTAGGAAATTATAACCATATCCCAAAGAAATGTTTTAACTGTGGGGAGTCTGACCTTTTTAGAATAGATTAATCAAAAAACCTTTTTACGTAAAATAAGTTTTTTTTTAAAAAAAAGTAAGGAACTCCATTAAACCAAAAATGAACAAAAATAGAATCAGATAATCTACCAAGGATACAACTACCACAAATCAGTATCAATAAAAATGAAACCCAAAACAAACAGAAATTTGAATAATTCAAACTCAAAACGAGCAGAAATTAATCTTAGTAGGGTTTTAAACCCTATGCTTTCTAAAATCCAGAATATAATTTGTACTTTACTGAAAAAAAAATCAAATGAATTTACTGAAAAAAATGTGCATTGTCAGTTTAATATACATATGCTGATATTTATTCCTTAAAATCTTAATTAATTTTTAGTTTCTTAAAGTTATAAAATAGAAAACATTTAAAAGATTTTCTTTCATTAAAGTAAAAATTATATTCTGGGTTTTAGAAAGCATAGGGTTTAGAACATACTCAGATTAATTTCTGCTCGTTTTGAGTTTGACTTATTTTAATTTTTCATTGTTTTGGGTTTCATTTATTTATTGATACTGATTTGTGGTAGTTGTATCCTTGGTAGATTATTTGATTCTAAATTTGTTTTCAGTTTTGGTTTAATGGAGCTCTTTAATTTTTTTTGAATAACTTATTTTGTTCAGAAAGTATTTTTGATTAATTTCTGTTCGTTTTATATTGACATAGTTTTTTTTTTCAGGGAGAAAGACAGGGCCTCTTCTGAAGTTAAACAACAATCCCTTCCATAAAAACCTTAAATACCCCCTGGGAATAACTAGCAACCCATGCCCCTAATCTCTAGGGTTTGTTTCGACCCCAAAAGCCTTATTATATGATATTTAGACTATTTTGAATAGAATGACCATACCAATGTTCTATTAGACTTCTGTCGGGACAATACGACGTGTGTGCAGAGGGGAGAGGGTAGCTGCCCTTTGATGACTTTGACTTTTAAAAAAGCACTAGAGCGTCTGATTACCAATCCAATGAGCCCCCTTCGAAGTTTATATGACCACACTTTCTATAAGAACCCTATATGCCCTCAGGGCATAACTTACAACCCTTGCCCTGAGGGCTGGGGGGGATTTGATCCTCAAAGACATAATTTCCAGACCTTTCTGATAGGCTTAACAAAATGACAATATCAAAATTTTGATTGGAAGTGTTTGCGGAAATGATAGGCATGGAGGGGGAAATTTGCCATCTGATCAATGTTGACTAATAAAAAGACACTAGTCCTCTCAAATTCAAATCGAATGAGCCCTTTTTGAAGCTTCTACTATAAAAATTTCAATAAGAACGTTATATGCACCAAGGGCATAACTTACGACCCTTGTCCTGAGGGCTAAGGGGGAGGGTTGTCATCTCAAAGACATAATTTCCAGACCTTTCAACTACGTTGAACATAATGGTCATATCAAAATGTTGATCGGAAATGTTTGGGGAAATGATGGGCGCGGGGGGGGGATTCTCCCTCTGATTACTTTTAACTATTAAAAGAGTAATAGCCCTCTCAATTCCCAATCGAAAGAGCACTTTTTGAAGTTTTTACGACAAAACTTGCTATAAGACATAATATACCCCCAGGGCATAACTTACAACCTTAGCTCCGAGGGCCCTGGGAGGTCGTCATACTCAAACACATAACTTACGGACCCTTCAACTACGTTCAACAAAATGGCTATATCAAAATATTCTTCAAAAGGGTTTGGGGAAATGATGGACAGGGGGGGGGAATTCATCCTCTGATTGCATTTGACTGCTAATAAGAGCAGTAGCCCTCTCAATTCCCAAGTGAATTAGTCCGTTTTGAAGTTTCTACAACAACAACCAAATTCAAAGACCCAATTTTCAAAACTTTCAACTACGTTGAACAAAATGTCTATCTCAAAATTTTGATTGGATGTTTTTGGGGAAATCGTGCGCGTGAGAGGGGCGTTAGTTGCCCTTCAATTACTTTAGACTATTAAATAGGGCACTAGCCCTTTCAGTTTCCAATCGAATGAGCCCTTCTTGAAGTTTCTACGCCAAGGCTTTCTATAAAACCTTATATGCCCCCTGGGCATAACTTGCAATCCTTGCACTGAGGGCTGTAGGGGGAGTGTCTTCCTCAAAGACATAATTTCCGGACTTTTCAACTACGTTGAATAAAATGGCTATCTAGAAACTTTTATTGGATGTTTTTGGGGAAATGGCGGGCGTGGGAAGGATGTTAGTTCTCCTCCAATCACTTTTGACTATGAAAAAGGGCAATGGCCTTTCGAAATTTCAAAGTTTTCAAAGTTTATATTGCAACACTCTCTATAAACACTCTCTTTATATGCCCCAAGGCATAACTTACAACACTTGCCGTGAGGGGTGTGGGGGGGGATTTTAATCCTCAAATAAAGAATATCCAGAGCTTTCCACTACGTTGAAAAAATGGCTATCTCAAAATTTTGATTGGAAGTGTTTGGGGAAACGGTGGGCGTGAGAGGGGGATTAGTTATCCTCCAATCACTTTCGACTATTAACAAGGGCACTAGCCCTTTGAATTTCCAATTGAATGAGCTCTTTTTGAAAGCTGTGTGAAAATATTTTCTATAAAAACCTTTTATGCCCTGAGGGCATAACTTACAACCCTTTCTCTGAGGGGTTTAGGGGGTTTTCATCCGCAAAAAAAAACTTTCCAGGACTTTCAACTACGTTGAAGATAGTGCTTATCTCAAAATTTTAATTAAATGTGTTTGGGAAATGGTTGGTTAGGGGGAGAGGGGGGGGTTAGTTGCTCTCCAATCACTTTCGACTATTAAATAGGGCAAAAGCCCTTTCAGTTTCCACTCAAATGAGCCTTTTTGAAGTTTCGACGAAAACACTCTCTATAAGAACCTTATATGCCCCCAGGGCATAACTTACAACCCTTGCCCTGTGGGCTTTTAGGGGGGTTATCAGCCTCAAAGACCTAATTTCCAGAACTTTTAACTAAGTTTAACAAAATGAATTTCTCAAAATCTTGATAGTAAGTTTTTGGGGAAATGGTGAGCTTGAGAGGGGGGTTAGTTGCCCTCCAGTTATTTTCAACTATTAAAAAGGGCACTAGCTCTTTCAATATCCAATCGAGTGAGCCCTTTTTGATTTTTTACGACAACGCTTTCTATAAAAAAAACTTATATGCCCCCAGGGCATAACTTACAACCCTTGACCTGAAGGTTGTAGGGGGAGTTTCATCCTCAAAGACATAATTTCCGGACCTTTAAACTACGTTGAACAAAATTTCTATCTCAAAATTTTAATTGGATATGTTTGGGAAAATGGTGGGCGTGAGAAGGGGGTTAGTTGCCCTCCAATGACTTTCGACTATTAAAAAATGCACTAGCCATTTCAATTTCCAGTCGAATGATCCATTTTTGAAGTT
>JAQQPU010019955.1:2544-15936 GCA_029168905.1 Artemia sp. Kazakhstan ARC1039
GGGCAGCTAAATTGCCCCCCCCCCCCGCAAACACCTCACAGTCTTGATCTAGAGCTTGTGGTATAAAGAAATCTTTTTTGGATAAAACCCTGTTTTACATTGTGAGTGATTTCCCAGTGGACTCTTATTTGAAGAGTTTTATTTATAATCGGCTTATCTTTTGTTTTTTTTTTTATTTTGACCTCTGTGATTTCCCCTGGGAACAATTATTTTAACTCATTGTTGCCGATTGGAGGTTACCAATAGACGATTTTTTCCGCCGAATCTTGTATAAAAAAAAGCCAAATTACTAGAATTCAGTCAATTTAAACCAGATTTCAACCTTTTCTTAAGGTGCGTCAACAGTACCGCGTGGATCGCTTAGGACCAAGCAGAAGAGGGGAGAGAACCTTCCGGAACCACCGTATTGGTACCTGCCGGTTTTAATTAGCATTAAATTGCAGGAGACAGGTGAGTAGGTCTCGACGCTTCCCTTGCTCCCGATGATCTCTGTGCTGCTGTTCAACCTTGTTTCTGACTAAGTGAGATACCTGTTGTATGTTTGTTTACTACATACAATGCGGAGCCAGCAGCTTGTATGGTCTCCAATCTTGAACTTTTTATACCGTGCCCGGGCTGTGGGGATTGTTCACGCCGATATTGCGAAAACTGGTGCGGACTTTTTTAGCACTGATTCGTTAATGGAAGCAAAGAAAATATTGTGGAATTATGGAATTTTACAAACTGCACGAATCGCCCAAGTGATCGACAGAAAGCTGCAGATAACTGTCTGGACATGCTAAAAAATTTTGAAAAGTATGATGAAAAGAAGATACCCCTACCCCGTTTCGTACTGTACGAGCCTGACGAAGTACCAGTTATCGCAGGGGAATCAAGTGCTACACTTACTCGTAAAGTTAACGAACTATGTGTCAAATTCGATAATTACGTCCTGTCGAAGCGCAACCCGCTGCCTTCTTTGTCTCAAGCCCCCACACAATCATCCAAACCCTCTTTTGCCCTTATATTAAAGAATTTACCTAAAACGCTGAATGACCCCAAGGACAGCAAAATTTTTATTGATACCTTGTGTGGTCACTCGAAGTCGGCCATAACTGAGCTTAGACCGGGAAAAGATATTTGGTGCCTCGTTGTAAGTGATAAAAATGAAGCTATTGCTGTAGCTGATGCTATTAAATCTAAGGACCAATCGCTACGCTTACAGCAAAAATTCCAGTGTATTATGGAATTGCCCGTTTCGTTCCTGACAGTGTTACTGACGGTCAGTTGCAGAACTTGATAACTAACTGTACCGAAGTCTCCCGTAGCGGCAAAATTAGGTCCTACAAGCTTCGGTTCTCTCGCCAAGAAGACTTATTAGCAGCCATTTCCTCGTCAGTGATAATCGAGTACGAGTGAATCCGCATTGATAAGTTTCTCCCTCTCCCTCCTCGCTGCTACAACTGCCAAGCTTAGAGACATATTGCCCAGCACTGTAAAGCTCTTACTCGCGGTTCGCGTTGTGCGCAGACAGGACATTCGAACAGGCTGGAAACCCCCAGTCAAAATAAAATGAAATGTGCGCTGTGCAACCAAGCTGACCATCCTTGTTACAGCTACAAATGTTCTGTCGCACAGAAACTTATGAATCCCCCAAAATGAGCACTGATCTACGCGTTATATCATGGAATATTAATGGAGGCGTCTCAGTGAAATTACCCATAATCCAAACTTTATGCGACACGAATGACGTTCTCTGTGTACAAGAGCACCTTCTCACTGCCGACAGTCTATGTTTGTTGAGCAAGACTGCTTCTACTGTCATAATAAGTCGTACCACTAGACACTCCGGGGCTGGAAGGCTGAGTGGAGGTACTGCTATTCTTGCTAGAAACGTCCTCATGCCCGAACACTTTCGCGACAGTGACTAATTTACGGCAGTCAAAATTCAGAATTATGTGGTGGTCTCAGTGTATTTACCCACCGATTACCGTAATGCTACATCAGACAGGCAATTTGATCAAGCATGCCACCAAGTCAGTTCCCTCGTATCTGATTGTGAACTGCAAAACCTAGTAGTAATCCTTGCTGGTGATATGAACTGTAACCTTTTTGACGACAGTAGCAGTCGTGCTAATATTCTGAATAGTATGTGCCCTCAGCTCTTGGCGGTCTAGAATACCCAATGTTTCACATATATCCATTACTCTGGTAGTACCTCTTCTCTGGACTTCTTCATGTGCTCGCCGAATGTAAAACTAGACTCAGGATCCTCACTTATTGCACCGAGTGATCCAAGTCCAGACAATGATAGTAAATGGCATGAAACCACTGACTGGGCTCGTGCAGATATGTTTATGTTCCGGGCTGTTAGTGATTCTATTTTGAAAAAGATCAAAGTGCCGTTTCATCTACTCTCCCAAAAAAAACTATTAACCTTTGCAGAGAAGCAAATATTGCTGAATATTTACTGTGCAGAGATCGTTCACACTCTGCCGAGCGTGCTAATTTACCCATACGAAGAGTACGTCTTGGAACTGAGAAGTATGGTTGGTCAAGTAACCCTGACATCGTTGATTCTTGTGCTAAATCGAAATTCTTGTTTCATGTGTGGAAGGAGTGTGGTATGCCACGGCAAGGTTTGATAAATGAAATTCGTCTGAAAACAAAGCGACATTTTACGAAAGTACGTAGGCAACACCAGGCTAAATCAGTAGCTGAACTATCAAGTAAAGCCACAAGTGAACATAATTTCGTACGGAAACTGCTCGAAAGAGATAATTCAAAAGCCTATAATGCTTTCAAAATTAACAGTGACCAGTGGTATGGTTACTTTAAAAGTGAATTTTCCGAGCCTGATCCATCATTGTCAAACCAACATGAAAGGGAGCTTGATGGTTGCTTAGGCCAATCAACTGATGAGATCAGTTTTATTGTTACTCGATCTGCGGTTAATGGGTGCATTTCTAAGCTACAAAAGAAAACTTCTCGTGGTGTTGATGGTCTCTGTGCACAGCATCTAAGATGTGGGTCCCCTCTCCTAATTGAGCGTCTGACCTTACTCTTTCAGATGATATTCTGTTGTGGTATAGTTCCTGATATGTTTAGTACTGGAGTAATAACCCCGGCATTAAAAAGGGGAAAGCACAAGGACCAATGTTCTTCTTTTAGACCAATTACAGTGTCATCGGTTTTATGCAAAGTTTTTGAGTTACTAATTATTGACGAGATATCTGTTAAGTGTTATACACCGGATAACCAATTCGGCTTCAAGAAAGGAGTAGGCCGTGACCATGCTCACCATTTGATTGCTAATTTACTTCTACATGCTCATGAAAATAATGAGGTAGTATATTTTGCCGGGTTAGACATATCTAGAGCTTTCGACACGGGTATACATCCACATGTCTTCTTGACTGCTTATAAGCGTGGAGTCAATATTTCTGTCATCAAATCGATACGTGATATGTATAAAAAGCTAAATGTCAAAGTTAAGGTTACCATCTCATCTGGTACGGTGGAACTCACTCCTTCAATTCCAGTAAAAAAGGGCATTAGACAGGGCGCTGTTATGTCTCCATCCCTGTTTAATAATACTGTCATTCTGCCACAACCGAAAGTTCTAACCACATGTATGTTTAATGGTATTGATGTTTCACCAGCTAACTATGCTGATGACATCCTTGATATTAGTAGAACAACCTTTAAGAATTGAGGAAAATTTTTGAATTCTCGATAGGGAGTATAAACGTATAGCTCTTCGATTTAGTGAGAGTAAGACTGAGTTCCTGGTGTTCAACCACCGTTCAGATTGCCCGACAAATGTTCAGTTAGGTAAACATGTTATTAAAGCACAAGATACACTGACGTATCTTGGTGTACCGATTGGGTCAAATCTTTGCGCCATGCGTCAACTTTTGAAAGATTTTTTTGCCAGAAAAGCTAGGAATGCGTATGATTTACTAGTTGCGTTAAAGTTTAAATTTAACCGCCGTATCTTAGCTAGCGTTTATACTGCATTTGTTGTTGTTGAAGGGTTGTTTAACTTTAGAAGAGGCTCAGTCTTTTTCCCTGAAAAAGACTATGTCAATATAAAACGAACATAAATTATAAAAAAAAACTTTTTCCACTAACTAAGTTTTTCAAAAAAAAAGTAAAGAACGCTATTAGACCAAAAATGAATAAAAAATAGAATCAAATAATCTACCAAGCATACAACTACCACAAATCAGTATCAATAAATAAGTGAAACCCAAAACAAACAGGAATTAAAATAAATAACAGAGTCATACTCTAAACGAGGAGAATTTAATATGAGAAGGGTTCTAAACCCCTATGCTTTCTAAAAGCCAGAATATAATTTGTACTTTACTGAAAAAATTCTTTTAAATGTTCTCATTTTTATAGCTTTAAGAAGTCGAAATTATTTACGATTTTAATGAATAAATTTCAGCATATGTGTATTAAACTGACAATGCAGGTTTTTTTTCAGAAAATTCATTTGATTTTTTTTCAATAAAGTACAAATTATATTCTGGCTTTTAGAAAGTATAGGGGTTTAGAACCCTATTCATATTAATTTCTGCTCGTTTTGAGTTTGATTCTGTTATTTATTTTAATTTTGTTTGTTTTGGGTTTCACTTATTTATTGATATTGATCTGTGGCAGTTGTATACTTGGTACATTATTTTATTCCATTTTTGTTCATTTTTGCTTTAATGGAGTTCGTTCCTTTTTTTTGAAAAACTTATTTCGTGGAAATTATTTTGTGGTAAAGCTTTTTTTAACTGTTACGATTTCGACATTGCTGATAAAATCAAACCAGCGGTGTCCCTATATTTTTCAGTGTATTTTGGCTTGAATCCTATCCAGATTCTTCAAAGTCGTGGTGATTGTTGACCAGGCATCAATTTAAAAAAAAAAAAGTTTTCCCGAGGGAAGTAAAGAGCGAAGTTGAAACTTCCAACGAACAAAAATTATTACTTCAAAGCCTATCTAACACATATCAATCGTTTTGAGTTTCTTTTATTTACTGATGGTGACTTGGTGTTTTACGCTTGGAAGGCTATTTGACTTTATTTCTGCTCATTATTGGCTTAATGGAGCTCTTTACTTTTCTTTGAAAAACTTGTTTTGTGGAAAAAGTTTTTTAAACTGATTTCAATTTTCATCTTAATGCTCTAAGTCTTACAAGTAGCTGCAACAGAGGTAGCAACAGTAGTAGTAGAAATAAGTATACCAGTGGTAGTAGCATGCACATATTGCCTTTTGGTCAATTGATCTTCCCCTTTAAGCATTTTCTGAAAGTTTCGACTTAATACTCAAATCAATTCTTGAGATACACTATTTTGACAATGGGCATGCACATCGTGTCTGTGTCCAAGTTAACGGGAAGCGTAGCCAGACATTCAAGTCTGTACAGGAGTTCGGTAGGGATGCTACCAAAGTATTTAATTGCATCATTTACTATGTGATGATGAGGACGACTACCCGACTGAACATTTAATTGAAGTTCAATGAAAGTTTTTTGAGTGACCCTGACGACTTAGCACTCGCGATAAACACACTTGAAGAACTTGTTGCAGCACTGACAGTGATAAGAGAAGAAGCTAGCGAAGTTGAGCTCAACATCAGCTAGAGCAAAACGGGAATCATCTTTAGTGATGCATAACCATCTCAACCACCCCTCCAGCAGTCGAAGCTTGTCAAATCAAATAGCAGTCGTGAAAGACATCATCTACCTTGGCCCCATTCTGTCAAGTGATGGTTTACCAGAGAGCAAATTCAACGCACGAATCGCCAAGGCATCTTACGTCTTAGAAAGACTCAAAAAAATTGCCGTAACCCTTTGTCAGCAAAATGATGAACTGTCTGCCTCGTTCCAAAGTATCACGGGGAATCTCCTTTCTTTTGTCATGAGTGTTCTTCTTTTGAATTTTGTAAAAAAAAAGGTTATAAGGACAATTAAAAGCTTAAAAGTATCGCCACACAAATAACCCATGTACAATTTTCAGAACATTCCAGGTGGGATCAAAATAAACTTAGGCCTTTCATCGAGACCCAAATTTTGATAAATAAACACTATGTTTTTCTGGGTTTTTCTAATTCTGCTGGCTCACACTGCACTAGCAGTGGCCATCCTTACAGACCCTAGTTCCAGCAGTGCCTTCAGAAGCAAACAAGGCATCAGCGAGTAGCCTCCAAACTTCCCTCAGGTGGCCTGTTGCATAGATGTCCCCTAACTTCAGGATGAGAGTCGTCTGAAGGGCTCTTCTCTCTCGTTCGTACGTCCTACAGAGCGTGTTCTTCGGTCTTCCTTGGTTACGGGTGCATTTTGGTTGCCAATGGAGCAGCATTTTTGGAAGTCTATAGTCCGGCATGCGGAAGCTATGTCTCAGGTATCGCCATCTCCGTTGTCTCACAACAGAGGCGATGTGTGATTTGCCTATGCGGGTACGAATCTTGCCGTTGCTGACATGATCACTCAGGCTGTGTTTAAGCTCCAAATGTTACAGCTCCAAATTTCCTATCTTATCACTCTTCCTTAGTTGTTGACTCTAGGCAATGATTCACACTCACAAGCCAAGATTTGGAGTCAAATCTCTTAGTAGACGTTTATGGCACATTCAGAATTCATTCGATATGACCAGCGCGTTTCAGTAGGCCAAGGTTCTTTTTTCAACCTCAAAGAAGAATTTATTGTTCAGAGTAAAATCTTAGCTATATAAACAGTTAAAGAATTTAGGCCAGAAAATAACTATCCTCAACTTAATTTCTTCAAATGAAAAAAATGATTTCTTCATTTCTTCTTCATCTTCAACCGTCTTCTTCATGCTTGAAAAGCGTATTCCACTGAAATAAGCATTTTTATTTATTTTTTGGTTTACCACAGGCATTTACACAGAAATTAATTTCGGGAAGAAGTAGCGAGGAAGTTTTGGAATAAGGATACAGATTTTAAAAAAGCAAAAATTAGGCGGAAAAAAAAATATTTAACTGGTGAATATCATTTTTTACGACCAGAATACAAACTTGAGAAGAACTGTCCATACAGCACCTGTGGTTATCATTAAGTATGAAATCCTTTCACTTTTTTCATTTATCTACATAACTTTATTTTTAATAGTTGTATAATAAAATGTTTTTTAAGTCTTCCGAAGCTTTGGTTGCTCAAATATTAATTTATGAAGACGTAAAGAGTTTAACGAGTCAGTGCAGTGACCAGTTCAAGGACACGGGCCTGCACAGAAGATAAAGTGAGAAGGTGCCATTCAGAATAAGGGCATTAAAAAATATTCAAAAAGAAAATCAGTCTATTTGAGCTATTGTTCAAAAACACCTGCAAGTTATAAAATATATTGGCACTTTCCAACCAATTACCTCGTCTTAGCCCATCTCTAATAGAAGTCGACATAATTTACTTAAAAAAGAATGCAGCTTCTATGACAGCTGCGCGCAGGGGCAAATTTCTGCTCTGTGATATCAAAATATTTGAAGTAGACAGGACGATAGATTACTTTTAGTCTTTGGCTGGGCACAGTTCTTACCAGCCCCGAGATTTAAACAAGCTGTCTCAAGTTTTCAGAGGTATTAGTAGAAAGAACGGCTTCTAAAAGGCACTATAATACTTCCTAAAAGTGAGACTTAGTAGTATAATAGAAAAACAGTCTCGTTTCTGTATGAACAAAACAAGCGAACGAAAATGTAGCAATTACGCATAAGTAACATGAGATCCAGGATAAAACCAAAGAAATTCATCAACTAGGTATTTTTAGTAATAAGTTAAGTGACTTAAAAAAAAGAAATAAAAAAGTCTAAAATTTTGGGATTCACATCCTTTCTCGAATCGAGTAAAGGCAAGATTTAATAGGTCAATATTTAAACTGGATCATATCGATCCACAAATCCACAAATGTATTCAGTTTAATTCTTCCAAGTTTACAGAAGAAAAAACGAAATCATGAATAATTGTACAAGTGAGAAAATAAGTACTACGCATGTCCTAAAAATGGTTTCTGGATAAATTAGAGAGAAGCAGCTGATTTTTATTTTATTTTTTATTTTTTTAGCAAGAATACCTACGGCAATTATTAAAGCTAACGAACTTTTTAAGTACAAAAATAATTTGTTCAACCCTTTTTTATTTACTATCTTGTTTAAAGTTTAAGCCTGGTCTAAATTAGTCTCATTTTCTGAAAATTTGTACTATTTTGAATGAAACAAGAAAAAACAAACACGGGCAAAATTCCTTTATAATTTAGATAGATACATTCGTAGCTCTGTAACTAATGGTTTAGAATGATTTGTCACATAAAATAAAAAATTAGGGATGGCATTTATGCTATTTACCCCAAAATCTGAATAGAGTATGATTAGAAAACGTTAAGAATTAGGTCAAGAACTTTGATCCACACCATGTACACATCAACATAAACGAATTACACTTATTTTCCAATAAAGCGTTCAAAACGCTCATGAACAGCATCACAAATAACTCCCAAAAAATGTTCCCTTAAATTAGAGTTCAACATAGTTTTCATCAAGTCTAGATCATTATTGTCCACTATTTTTCTCAGAAAGATCACTTTTTCAGATTCAAAGTCTCTGACATCACAAGAAAAAATATTTTCATACAGCTCGGCAACATTTTCAGATGTAACTTCTGATCAAATCAAATCGAACATAATATCACTAACAAGATCATCAACAAAATAAGATATGCCCAGGTGAAGAAGCTTACCCTTATCTGTTTGCTTCAAGCCCTTCAGAGCACAGCATTTATGAATATTTTTACGACACCCAGAGACATAGTGTACAAGATATTTCACTAGCCTGGCGTCTGTGTCTTTCCAAGGGATCTCAGGTGTAGCATGAAACTTCAACATAGCCTCAAATTTAGAACTTATTTGCTCCCGTTTAGCTCCAATTTTTTCCCCCGAATCCGTAACAAAGAAAACATTCGTCTCGTCAACACAACATGACAGATGGGTTTTCTTTTTTGCCTTGACGATCGAATCATGAACTGGGAAAAATCGTCGTCCATACTCTCGGATAGCACTCAAAACACTTGTGTTATCCTTGATATTTATCATTTTTGGAAAGGTCTGGTCGAACAAGTACAACATCTCTCGGTCATCTCTAGAATATACAATGTGAAGATTATACCCTTTATATAAAACACAAAAAAAGAACATTATTAAATCGAAAAAAAAAATAAAACGACGAAACTCTAAGAAGCCTAAAAAAAGAAAAAAAAAGACTGCTCAATAAAATGGTGCAAACCAATAGTAGCCAACATATTATAAAAACGGATATAAAAAATTATAGTGAAACGGATTGTTTTCAACTAGAGCGTATGACTGAACAAATCATAATTCACTGTTGGCTATTACAAGTGCTAAAAATTTCTGCTAAATCTAGATACCTAAATTGAAGTCTGAGCTTTGAAATCATATCTTTTTGTTTTTTTTTTTTTTTTGCTACAAAATATAAAAAAAATGGAGAAAGAGCTAACAAACAGATTGAAACGTTTCCCAAATATGCCGAGGCTTATATTAAGCTATCAAAGATATGAAAAACGTCATATCGTAGTAGGACAAGAACTGGTTATCGATAAAGCGAGTTTCTATGCTAAAAGGCTTGTTCGAGAAACCTGGAAACTTGGCAACTGCAATCAGGGCTTGGGAAAAAAATTTCAGCTTCTCAGAAACTTGTTTCAAAACATGTTGGAAGGCACTGAAATCATATGTGTTGATATTATTTAGTTCTCTAGAATACTAGCTAATTTGCATAACAGATTACTTTACAGGCTAAACTTTTTTGGGCTCTCATTAAAGAAAATGGGAATAACGTACAGCGCTATCGTGGTTGACTTTCTACATCATTTTCTTCAAGACATTTGGAGAAATTGTGAGCTAGTATTATTATACAAAACTTGGCGC
Source organism: Artemia sp. Kazakhstan ARC1039 (assembly GCA_029168905.1). NCBI lineage: Eukaryota > Metazoa > Arthropoda > Branchiopoda > Anostraca > Artemiidae > Artemia > Artemia sp. Kazakhstan ARC1039. The sequence goes on from JAQQPU010019955.1 coordinate 12,465, forward strand.
CCATGTCTTACTTTTTGAGAAACTCAGCTATCAGAAAAAGGTTCAATTATTCAAAAATGTTACCCAACAATTGACAAGTGCCATCATATTTTCTTTTACTCTCTATGTATAATTGCAATTCCGGATTAGAAACTTCAGGTGCAAAAGTAAGTCACTTTCTTAGAAATTTCTACTTTTAGCAAGGCTTAGCTAACGCATAACCTCAAGTACTCAAAAATATTACTGAACACTCGGCTGGTGTCGTCAGATTCTCTTTTACTCCCTATATATAATTGCAATCCAAATTAGAAATTTCATGCGCAAAATTTCGATCAACAGTTATTTGTTAGCCAAAATATAATATTTGTTAGTCTAATAAAATAAGAAAAACATAAATAAATAGTATAAAATAATAAAATAAGAAAAGGCAAGCAATTTTTGGTTAAAATTTTTGGTGAATTACAAAGCCAGAGAAATAAGGTAATAAGAAAATAAGAAATAAGGAAATAAGGTAATAAAATAAGCTTACATTTTAAGGTAAGGCAGAGAAAGAGCTATATTCAAAAAATCTGATTCCAGCAAGGATTTCATTTGATGGAAACCATAGGGAGTGGCTGCTGCTTCTGAGATTGATTTGAGAGCTTCCTCAGCAATTTGATTTCTATTACTATGTCTGTCACACTTACATTTGAATTTCAATTTACCCAAATGTGTAACAAAGCCTTCAGAAATGATTTGAGAAAGACGGCTTGTCTTACTTGTGATTCTTTTAAGTACACTACAACATCTAAGCGATGGTTGTTTCACAGCGTTGATATAAGTACTAAGTACTTCAAGAGTTTTTAAATCTCTTTTAATATCTGTTTTTCCTACTCTCCAGTGGATATTATTTAGAAGACTCAAGCTCCAATCTAAAGCAGCTGAAATACTATCATCGACAGTAATTTTGGAGCTTTTTAATGGTTCTTGGCTTTGACGAATCAACTCGTCCAAATTCAAAATACTTTCATCTCTTTTTATTCTTTTCTTCTCAACTTCTGCATCCACCACGCTTGATTCATCTTCACTTTCAGGTTCACTTGCATAGTCATATCTCTGAAAAACATCAGACGATGGACTGAGAGGGGGACTAGAACAGGGGCTTGATGGAGGGGAGTAATAGGAGCATCCAGGACTAGATACATATCCTGTAGGGGAAGAGCTACCATCCGATACCACTTCATGACTAGGAGAAACTGGTATACCAAAAATATTATAGACCCCAGGACTTTTCTCTCTTCTTGAACGAACTTCTTCCTCGATTGCAAGAAAGCTTGGGCTTGATATACTGAACCGTTTCTTCTTTTTGGAAAAATCTCTATCATATTCTTCATCACTTTCACTTTCTTCTACTACAGTTTCAGTTACTTCAGATTTTGGTTTTACAGTAAAGCAGCCATCAAGCTCATTTTCTATCGCATAGTTTTCGATTATTTGCAACAAGCTATTATGTAGTCTTAGTTTGTAGAGGGTATTTAAGGAGTCTTCAGAGAACTGTAGCTGCAAGAACGCGTTCAGAATAAAATTCCGGAATTCATCTGACAAAGTTAAGTCTGTCATAGCGTTATATAACACAATTAACATATTCTGGTCCGTTTGACTTATCACATTGTTCCTTGTATAAAACGCAAGAGCATGCACCAAGTTCTTCCAAACTAAAACAAAATGAAGAAACAGAATATTAACTTTAAACGTAAATTCAAGATCAAATACACTAAAGAGGATGCATATACAGCGTTTTGACACTAGTATGATTTCATTCTGAAAAATGGCTCTTGTTAAAACTTCTACAGATTCTTTATTAGCATTAAATTCCTTTGCATTAATATTAACACTAAAACTATTGCTTGAAAGAAATAATAAATTAATTTTAACCAAAAAATTCTAATTCAAAACAAATTTACGAAAAGAAACGTTCAACTTTTCTGAAAAAAATAACATAAAAGAGAACGCAAAAATATATCACAAACCAGTCCAGCAAAGAACCATTCCATGACAAAATGGATATGTATGAGAGTTTCGAAAGTTTTAAAGGAATTTAATAAAATATAGTCAAAACAAATAGAATGTCCACAAACTAGTAAAAGTAATTTTACACACTGACTACTGACCGGTAGACCGCCCCCCCCCCCCCCCCCCCCTCGGGGGGGGGGGCATTCACTCGCAATATTTCACCTATGTAAAGGAAAAAAGATAGCTTCACCTATGATTCACTAATTGGACATTCGGCAAGACTGTGATTGAATAAGCTATTTTTCTTTCAGTCTGAATAATTAATTATTTTTTTCTGCATTTGTGGACATAAGCATAGTCCATAGTCCTTAATAATTTTACGCCTTTGTGGACTTTTCTATGTTAGAAAAAGTGCTGCCTATCAAACAGTTTCTCATAAACTGTATGAAAAGAAATGCTGTGCTAATAGTAACCGAAAATTTTCCACGGAATTTTATTTCCCCAGGGGTCGTAACCAGTTACATCGATGGACATAGAAGATTAGGAAAGGGCTCATATGACCTAAAATTGAAAGCTCTAGTCCTGCTTTTAAGCAGCCTACTAAAAGAGATTCTGTAACACAGAAATATGGATCTCTGCCATTTGTCCCCTAAAACATAATTTTGGCCCGACTGGGGCCAATGTTCTATTGAGCGAAAATTCTAATACACCAAATTTAGAACTATCAAAAAGTTATATTCAATACCGAGATAGGTTCATTATTAAATTGAGCCAAGATTCTTTTTATTCGGGTTCCATAGAAGGTGTCCCCGATGGGTGCTAGTTCCGTGTTAAATATTTCTAAATTGTTATGGTAACACGGTAACGCTTCTAGGAGATTAAAATAAATAGAAGATACAATTTGTGATTGACAATCTCGGGTTGAGAGGGCTCATGTCAATAGAAATCAAAATTCGAAAAAAGAGAATCAATGACAATTTATATATATACAAGATTTTTTTTTTCACCGACTCCAAACGAGGATATTTTTTAAAAATTTACCTATGAAAAATTCTTAAAACTTCGTGTAATTTTTGTAAAAGAGCGGAAAACACTGAAAACCTGCGTGTTGAAGTTGTTGAAGTTCAACATGTGCCGGAATGGAGGTTTCAAGCTCCTACAAAATCTTTTAAATTCCCGTGAAAAGTCCTTCGGATCAACATGAAAGGGATATTGACCCCTCCTCCCAAACCTTAGACATAGATACAGGGGGAGAGAGCAGATAGGGTTAACCCAACTCCTCTAGGCTCCCAAAGAATAAACATCACTATATACATTGTGTTTCAATTAACAATTCTGAAATAGATTAACTAGCCCACGGCACACATTGCACCCATGATTTCACTATATGCTTCTATTTTGAATTAATTTGTCAGTAACATAAATTGTATTATTCTCAGTTCAAAAATAGCTCATTACGTTCACAAGTTTGAACAAGCTCCCCCCCCCCAAAAAAAAAAAA
>JAQQPU010019958.1:0-15931 GCA_029168905.1 Artemia sp. Kazakhstan ARC1039
TTTTAAAGTTCTGATGCCCATCTGGAGGAATAAGAACTTAACAACAACTATCAAAACGAGACTCTTCTACTCCCTCATTATTCCGATCGCCATCTATGCCTGTGAATCTTGGACGCTTAAAACAGACGATCAACGCCGCCTAGCTGCCTTTGAAACCAAATCCCTACAACGCATCGCTGGTATCACCTTCCATGACAGAATCTCCAACTCCAAGCTTCTCCATAATCTGAAAGTCAAATTTACAATACTTGACAAAATAAAACTACAACAACTCAAATGGCTTGGACATACACAACGCATGGCTAGCACTCGTCTCCCGAATATAACCTTCGATGGACAAGTACACGGTTTTCGACCCAGAGGTCGCCCTCTGAAGAGATGGGAAGAAAACTTTTCACCTTACAACCTTCCACAACTCTGCCACCTGGACGGCAACAGAAGTACCTACAGGAGGCACATCAATGAACTGGTTAAAGAAGAGGCCCCAAAACGACCTCCAAGGACGGATGGTACATAAGTCAATGGGGATCGTATCTTGAAAACTGATTCAACTGGTGTGAACCCAGGAGAAAAATTGGACGCAGTATTCCTTGATATTTATTACCTCTATCTCTTGGCTATGTCTGACTATTCTTCATCTTGCAGCAAATATAAAATGACTTGATAACCCCAACCCCAAATTTCCTGACATTACAAATATTGAGGAGAATGAGACTGTTGCATTGTTTTTTTTTAAATTGTCTGGGAGATATCAGTGGAGTTCCAAGATTCATTAAACTATTTTGCTTTTCCCTGCTACCTAATAATACTGGTGTCCAAGGACTCTTTCGATTTCTCGCAATAGGTCTCTGGTGAAGAGGGTGGACATCAAACATTGGACACCTTCAAAAAAACACTTATTGCAAGCCTCCTGCCGAAAAATATACTATTGTACAACATTAGATAAGAAATGAATAGATTATATTTATTCATAATTATTTAATCAAACAATGATTACATTCTTCTACCCCCCGAAAGGTTTCTAGGCATAGGTATGTAACCTTGAAATGGATGTATGCAAATGGTTTCAATTTCAAGAGTATTCATAGATTCCTCCAATTCAGTCAAAAGTTCAATCTCAAGAATATTCATAGAGCCCTCCAATTCAGTCAAAAGCCATGCATGAGTACGTTTATTGACACTGTGTCAAAAAATTATCTGAAGTAAATACAAAGGTTGAAGAAAAAATCCATAAACTCATTATAAATTTGGTCTTCTGTAAAATGTGTTAAAGCATACGCAAGATGAGTACGTTGTATTGTAACCAATCCCGACCATTATGCTCGGATAATTGCTTAGTACAAAAATACTTCCTTTATAAACATTGACCAATACATGGTACCATTGAACAGAATAAAACATTTTTATGACTAATAAACTGCTGTGAGTAGAGCCAATTTGAAAGTTTCGGAAAAAATCATTTCAGAATTCTACTACAATGTGGCTAGGGTACAGTGACCGGTGGAGGGATAAGTAGAGGTCTACTGTTGGGACATAGATTCCCTACTTTACAAAATTAAACTCAGAATTTACTCAGTGGTTTGGCTAACGGTGAGATCATCAGTTCCCGGATGGACTATACTAGCTGGGACGGAGAAGTCTTTCCAAAGCTGGTCAAAAACTGAGCTTTAGATCAACGTTCATTTTTTACATCAGAGACAGGAAGTGACATCACTTATATTTTATGAGTAAAAAAAGTAACTTTTTGCTGACAAACAGTGAAGAAATCAAGAAATGTTGCAAGGTAGAACCCACATCCCAATGTAGAAAAGAATTTTGACTTGCACATTTACAGATATTAAAACTGTGAGAAAACAGTAACAAGAGTGATTTTATGAGAAAACCTCTCTGAAATTTAAAAAATTTTTTCAGTAAACCTTGAAAATATTGCCTTGAGCACCGTTTATGATAAGTTTTATGTTTGTTGCGATGGTTTAAACATCATTCCCCTTGGAAACATCTTAACATCTGACAGATACGATTTTGTTCCTTATAGGGGTATTCTCAGTGTGTATCATTTTTTTTTATTCTTCCCCGATTTAGTAAGAAGGGGGTTCTTGCCACGGCTTCAGGTAGAAGACGGGTGGGGGTCTGGACTCGGCAAACTTTAAAAATAACTTAAAGCAGATATTTTATTCCATGGTCAAACTATAACTTTTTGGCGGTACATATTTTTGAAATGTTTTTGTTGAGTTTTAATGTTTTGTTTAAAAACAAAATGTTTTTGTTTAGCTCAATTTAACCTTTTTATTGAAGTGTAATGTTTTTTCAAGTGTTTTTTCCTATGAACAATTTGTTTTGATAATTTAACATTTTATTGCATTTAGAAAACTATTGTTATATTTATCCAATCTATTTTTGTATATGCAAATATATTTAATATAGTAAACCATTTGATTTTAACTCATTTCTAGTTGTTTCTACAGTAATTTTGCACCGAAAGAAACATTATTTATATATAAGTTTTTAACGCCCTTCGGATCATTTCTCTATGGGCCATTTATGATTCGGAAAAAATTTCTTTTAATAAAAATAATTTAGAATCGTGTTGAATTGTTGAGGGAGGGAACTATCAAACATCAATACAAAATATAAACTATTGGTATAGTGTTTGGCAAAAGTTATATGATTAGATAAAAGCTATTGAGCCTCAGGTTAAATTTTGTCAAGGGATTCGACGTTGAATTAAATTCAATTGAATTAAAATTTTGCTTTATTATTGATTGTTTAGCCAAATCAAAAGAGTGGTGGTCAGAGAACATGATTCAATTGTTTGAAGTACGTTCTCACAATCAAAAATATCCGTCACCATTGTCCTGAAAAATATCTTTCATCAGAATAAATTCTATCTGAACTATTGCACTAAAGTCAAATCACAACATTGTGTACAAAGTTATTAGTGATTCAAGCTCCCTCATAGCTTAAAAAAAATTGTCCAGGCCAGCCTAAAGTTATTCTTTCAACTTACAATCAGGCTACAGGCAGTCAATATAGATACAAATGTAATTGACCTTAATCAAAAACACTCCTGAAGAATTATGTGCGGTTAATAATATATTTGATTGTGAAATAACTCTATATCTGCCAGTGAGTTACAGGAACAGACTTTAGCTGAAACTATAATATTGAAAAATTAAAATAAGAACAGATTCCTGTCCTCTGTATAAAGTAGTTACAAGCCACAGCTTCGGAAGGCCACACTGAACAATTTAGATTGGGAACCTATTATTCAATTTCCGAACTATGTTTAAATTTAACTACAGGCAAAGTTGAACTGCCAGATACTATTATATAGAAGGCTAGACAGCATCCTTCCATTGTCCATTTCCTGTCCAAGAAAAAAAAATAGTCAAAAACAAAAAAGAAAACATTTAGTTCTAGCGGAGGAAGGTTTTGTCATAATTTTATTGTCAAAAATCGCAAATCTTGTTAGGAATTTTCTTCTTCCTCAATCATAGGAATTAAATATAGCTAAAAAATAAAAATGAAATTAGTCAGACTCCGTCATCACTTCAAACCTTAGACGGTAATCTCATAAAGCTCCTTAATGATATTAAAATACTTATGATAAGAAACTTTTAATTTTCTAAATGGAACTTTTTAATTCTAAAAAACCATTTAGAATTAAAGACATCAGTGTTGTAAATATTGCATATAAGGCACAAGTGCCAACTAATTCGAAGTCACCTGTGTCGTATTCAAAATTGGAAGATCACTATAAAAAATATTACATTTATTTCTAGTACCCTGTTGCAAGCAGAGTAAAAGATTATTATATTATTTGAATGAAAACAGTGAATATTAAAATCATAATACAACTAATTAAATTATTATCGGTAGCAGCACATTCAACCTCTTTGATCTAATAACCTGTTTGGTCTCAAAATTGTGAGAACAATATATTCATTGACGCGAATATCCTGAAATATTTACACTCATCAAAACTTTCTCTAAGAACTTATGATTAACAGAAATTTTTTTAAAAGAATTAATGCAACTGACTTCAGTAAACAATGCTGATGATGATTCTAAAAACAAGATTTTAAAAACTTGATGTCAACAAGTACACCTAAATCGATGTGTAATAGCAATAACAATGATATACCTCTAGAGGGTTGACAAAAGCGTCTTTCCAATGTGAGTAGACATAAAATAGCGAACCTGGTGGGCGTACGTATTTAAGTGCAAAATGGATGAGACTCTTAAACGTATATATTTAAATGCTGGTGAAGCGGAGATGTGGGTACACTTAGCAGCCTTACTCATGCCTAAAATTTCCAAAATAATGTAGCAAAGGAATATCAACAAAATGCACCCAGCTTCATCCTTCATTGAAATCGTAAACTTCGCAATAATCGTTTTTGAGATCCTAAAGCCTTCAATCCGTTCAGATTATGCGAGGAAATAATTTTGAATATGATTCAACGACAACACAATAAATTTTATAGACCGATTAGAACCAATCATCTCCTCATTTCCAGATTTTGTGCGCTCAAAATACTGCTAATTCTATTCATGATTTTGATAAAATAATGCGAGTTTACAATCAGCATCCCCCCTTCTCTCTGCCCACTCTTTGTCCTCTTGATTTTCATGTCAGCAACAATACACCTTTACATTTTTTTCAAGAATGATAGTGGAATATGAAAAACTCGAGCACAGAGAGGTAATAAAAAATCGTTAGTTCACTGGCTTGGGTAAAAATCTTACTTGGATTCTTGGAAAGCTGCTGAAGACATACAAAGCAATGTCAACTTCTAAGTCTTTCCAAGTGAAATTTAATTCCAATATTTCTAATCTGCTCTACGACGAATTGAAAAAATTTCGAACTAAAAACTAAAAAAAAAAATTTCGAACATTAAGTTCAAGGGTGGATATAAAGTTGCTCTCGACAATTGTATTATCAAGAATACATATATGAAATGGGACGATATATGAGATGGGACGATAATGTTTTAAGATGTTTTAATGAAATGATGATGATGTTCTAAGAAATGGAACGATATATGAGATAATAGTTAAACCCTTTGATTGGCTATTCACCCTCAAAAATAAGGGGCAAATTTTGACTCTAATGATTACCTCTTTGGTTCCTTTCTATAACGAAAAAACATCAATATGGATGAACTGTGTTGAGTTATCAGCAAAATGTTATGATTCGACATAAATTGTGGCTTTACGTTCAACTATTCAAGAGAATAGAGTATAACTTACATTATATATCCATTTAAGAACACAAGAATCCTCCTCAATGATGATTTATGTGAGATCCTTGGTTTTTTAAAATTTATATGATTAAAAATGAAATTTCAGTGGAAAGGATCTTGCTATGCTGACTGTGCACCCAGCGTCTCCTCTAATAGTATTCTATTTATTTACAATTCATTTTAATTGCAGATAGATCATTTAACATTTTTTGTAAAATGTTTCCTATCCCCTTTGTGACGATTTCAACAAAACAATTGATTTTCGGACGAAAATCTCCCCCTCCGTTAAATTTAAGGGTTGATATGAAATTGCCCTTGTCGATTGTATTATCAAGAATACCTATGATATTCTAAAAAGGGGACGATATATGAGACTATAGTAATACCCTTTGATTGGCAATTACCCCAGAAAAATGGTGGTAACTTTTGACTTTAACAATTACCCCTTTGTCACCAAACCCGAGAAGAGATACAACAGTATGCATGAGCTATGTCGCGTTATCAGCAACGAAGTTGTCAGTCGTAAAAACGGTGTTTTCACTTTCAACTATTCAACAGAATAGAGGAGGATTTGCATTACTAATTCAGTTTAGAATAAAAGAATTTCCCCCTACGACAATTTATGTGAGATCCTTGGTTTTAAAAATCATTCAATTAAAGTTGATAATTTCAGTGGAAAAGTTCTTGCTATCTTCGCAGAGTTTGCACCTAGCTTTTCCTCAAAAGTTGTATATTTATCTATATCTCTTTTCTACTTACAAAGAATTGAGAAGCCAGGGAATGGGCTATGAATATAGATTAAATTTGAATACCGATGATGAGATAACTGAGGCAGTGACCAAAGACTATAATTTGTTTAGTAAATTAAATCATGAAATATTTAATATGTTGTTGTTGTTTGGGGTTAGATGCGTTCAACCAATAGGTCATATGCGTTCGTATCACTCAATTGTTCTATGCCTTCTGAAATCACTAGCTTGCTTGGGTGTCACTTTGGTCAATATTCACTGAACCTGATCATGTATCACTTATCTTGCTATTGGTAGGGGGTAATTCACCTGCAGCAACTGCCTGCATTGGAAAACAGGAAACAAAACAATGCAACTGTGCTTAGTCACACAGCAATTAAAATACCTTTACAACAAAATTATAATAAATAATACATTTTTACATTAAAACCTATTACATACCTCCATATATGGAAATTTAACCAGATAAAATATAAAAAGATAGAAAATGATAGTAAAACAAATAAAATAGAAAAAGGATAACTCTAACACAAAAAATTACGGGAGGGGCATCAAGGCCAGCAAGATTAAAATAATAAAAAAACATCTAACATTTATCTTGCTTATTTTAGGGGTTAATTCCCATCAGCACCTGCCATCAATTATGAACAGGAATCATAATGATGCAAATACCTTATCAAACAGCAAAATACAAAATTCATACAAGTAAATTACAATAAATAATACGTTTAACCTGTCACCTAGATCAAATTATAGTCAAATAAGGCAACTCTAAAAAAAGAAACATAAAGGGAAAAAATGAAATAAAAATGAATTTAGGGAACCAAACCAGTAGTCTTAACCAAGTTACTTAATGAGTTTGTGCTTAGTAAACCATGCCAAACCCAAGGAAAAACAAATGAGAGATAACTATTCAATTTTCTGAGAAGGAGCCAACCTAGGTCTGGTCCTAGGTTGTATTTTAGCACCTTCTGGGCTAGGTACAGAATCTTTTCCCTTACGTTTCCTTTCTGCTTTGCCAGGGCTGTTATTATCTGCTGACATTGTGAGAAGGGATGAACCTTCCCTACTTTGGTTTTCGACTGTCTTCTTTAGCCTACTTATTAGGTTATCAACTGACTTAATTACGCTATTTAGGTCAGGGCTGCTGGTATCTTTTGACATTGTGGAAAGAATGAAGGTTCTCTATTTAGGTTTTCCAATGACTTATTTAGGCTACAGACCGCATTTTCAAAAGGTCTGGTGCTAACTTAGAAAGCAGTTCACGAATAGATGTAATTACCTGAGTTAGCTCAGAGATCTGCTTTGCAATACCTTCAAACATGGCCTTTTGCTGAGTTCCTCACCTGGAGATTGATTAGGAGTCAATGAAGGGAAAGAGTCTGTGTGTGCTATGGGGATGTTTTCTGTATGTTTAGGAAGTCCTTTCTTCAAGACCTCAGCAGCAGTCCTCATGGGGAAATTATTGGTGAAAGAGTAACTTAAAATTGCTTTCTTCTCTATGAATACTGGGCACTCCTTGGCATTACCAACATGGTTATCATTGCAGTTAGGGCACTTGACTACCTGGTCTTCCTTTCCTATGTTAGATTGGGGGCATTCATCAAGGGTTTGATGTCCACTACAAAGTAGATATTTTGTGCCTTTGTGGCAATTTCAGGCCATGTGGCCAAAACCTTGGCAATTGAAACACTGAATTGCCTGGGGGATAAACTGCTTAACTGTATACCTTGCACCCCAAACAGAGATTTTCAGACGGAACTGAACATCCTGATTAAAGGTGCAAACCAAAGGGATAATTGATGGACTTGGATTTTTAAAGGCCAATGTCACCTGTTTTATTCTTTCATCAACTTGGACCTACTTGACAAAGTCATCCAGATGGGTGACCTCCTCAGATGGGATAAATACAGTGCCTTTTCTGTTTCTGATCAAAGCAGGGTTAGAGCTAGGAACAAGTATAAACTTTAACTTACATCCATTTACTGCTATATCTAAAATAGAAAGTATAGCAGTAGCTACTGACTGGTTCAGAGCTATTATGATAATGGAGCCATCTGGTCCAAGTCTGTCTAACATTGAACCATAATGGCCCCTGCACTCATGAGTTTGGAGATGTTGAAACAGTTTTTTGGCAATAACGGTTTACAGCCCAATGTCAACAGCCTAGGCCTACCGGTCTCATTTGGACCTTCAATACCTAAAGCCAAAATCCTTACACTCGAGTTATTGGGGTAAGATGTGACAGGACTAATAACCATCCTGTCAGTCATCACAAATAAAACCCCAAAGTGCTAAAACAATTTAAACAACAAAGTTAAATCACACAAAGGAAATAAATTGTCAAGTAAATAAAACAAATAGGCAACAATTAGAGGGGAGCCCTCGGTCAATAATAAGTTAAGCAGGCAATATAAGTCAAAAGCAGGCACATCACTAAATTTCAAAGCAGGGTATAAAAAAGTTTTATAACCACTTTCAAGCAATTGGTAGTTGCAATATGCGGGAATCTGAGAGAGTTTACAGCCAGCACATTAACAGTCAAAGCAAGACAAAGGCCAAAAAAGCACAACAAAGCGAGTGTAGGGGCGTCGGGGACCCCAAAGGGCAGTTCTCCTTGTGTTTTAATCAACAAACCATGGCACAGAGCTATCCCTACTAGGGAAATAGCAAATTATGAATATATTTGGATTATTAACTTTCAATTCGTCTTTTCATATTTAATATATCCTAATGATTTTCACCCAATTTTAAGATTAAAAAAATTTACAAAGCACCGTAACTAATTTCATTTTTAAGGAATCAACTGCTGAATGACTCTTGCAACAGTCACTCTCTCTTCAGCAATACTTCACTTGCCAGAAAAACAAGTTATGAGCTCTGTTTCCTTGGCAGTGGAAAAACTGAGTGCCAGTGATAACAATACTAAACTTCTCGTTTCCCATACAGTCACTAATCAGATTCACATTGCCATTGGTTTTCGTAGTTATACTGATTCATCATTTCTCAATGGTAAAATTTCTTCAAAATTTGCCTTCGACATTATGAAAATTTCTAGTTCCGTTGGATCTTGGACTTTACCCCACAAGATTATTTATTTTTCGGCTTATCCATTCATTTGTGCAAGGTGAATGGAATTCCCCTCTGCAATTTACGGTTTTATTAGAAATCTTCAAAACTCTGAATAAATTGACTATGCAAGCACTGTATCATGATTCCCGACTTTTCGATAATGGAAAAACCAACTCAATGTTCTCCAAAACCCATTCCGTAAATGTTTCAGACTTGCTCTGTATTCAAAAACGAGTGTTGTTAGAACTGGGACCGTACGCCAAGACTACAAATTCGTCAATGAATTAACCGAAAGCATTATGTTAATATCATTAAGTCAATTTGAAAGCTAATAGAAGATCACTCCTGACGGTAGTGTTATTCTAAACTTCGTACCATGAACACTAATCAAGAGATTGTTTTATTTAAATTGGAATCATTTATGTCCAAATATAACTTCATGTCCTATTGTCTAACCTCGGATTTCTTTGAAAAAAATCAAAGTGATAATCATACAATCATCATTGTTAATAGTAGTCTGTAAAACATAAAAGATGCTGGTCACTGGCTTTGTATTGTTCAAACTATGAAATTCATTGGATTTTTGATCTTCTTTGCCTTTCATTTACATTCTACACCCCATATCAATACCTATATTGAAAACAAGGGGAAATCTTCTGTTCAAAACCGGAATACATTGCAATATTTGACGACCAAAAGCTGTGGCTTTCACGCTCAGTTCTAAATTGTTTCTGATGTCATGGCTGTACCTACAAGGAATTTCTCAGCATTTAAGAGGACATACCTCGTTTGAATGGTTTCGTATTGGAAAATACCTTCTCATATCTGTATAAAATTGATTAAATTGCCCTAAGATTAAAGTTATCTAATACTTTTTGTTAATTTTCTTATAAATAAAACACGTATGTACTAAAAAGTCTTTTTGTTCTTTTAGATTTCTTTTTCTTCTTTTTCCCTATATAAATACTCATCATCATCAATAACAACTAATGGCTGCAGATCAATTGTATTCATTTTGTATTGATTATGTAGGGAATTTCAGGATCAAATTTACTACAATAAAATGTAGTTCTACTTTATTGTTTCTGTTTGTAAAGTTGACGATACTTTTTTAGTTCATATTGTGAAATTTGCATGTTTCATTTAGCTGATTGGATACATTTTCATGCAAACAATTCTAAAATCAAAAGTCAGGGTCTATAACTGCCAAATAAACATCTGTAGGATTGTGATCATAACATCCATTTTCTTCACAACAATGATGCAAAAACCATAATATCTTGTATTGGCAGTTGAAGCATGGACCAAATTCTTCTTCCCAAAACAACGAAGATGGCAGTATTTTAGAAAAAAACTAAGTGTCGGATTAGGGTTTTTCTAATTGTAGCGGGATATATATTTACCCACTGATCGCATTTATCATAGTTGTTGTTGAAGCATAGGAATCGACTGACTTGAGTAAACTTCTGCGATACACAAAAACCTCTGCAAAATTATACGATACATGTATTATAGTTATTAATTTGAATGGCGCTCTTTGTTGCTTACTTGACCTGAAAAATCTAAACTCTTCATGCTATTCATAAGCATTAGTTCAATTCTAATAGTACAGCCAGTTGCCCTATGTGTACAAATATAGAAGACGTGTGTATTAAATGTTTTTCACGAGTGAAACTCACACTGCAGATTGCAAGCTAACTAGCATCCAAAAACAAATATTCATGTTACGTCGAGTACCCGCTGCAGGTTTTCTAGAGAGAAACGGAACAGGACGAGGATTAATCATACACTTAAAAAAATCATTGAACAAGTTGACTTCAATCAGATTTGAGGTTTTAAATTTTCCACGGAAACTGCTCCTATTACCTTTAAAAGTCAAGGTAAAGTTCAGAAGCAAATATACAATATCATTTTGCCTTTGTTTCAATTAATGTGTCAATAAATTGTGTAAATGCATTGGAGCCACAACGCAAAAGCCTCATACAATAGTCCAAGACTGTAGATCCTTGTTTTATTATATCATTAACCCCTTTATTAAAAAAGATCCTCTTCGGCACCAAAAATATTTTAAACTGATAACTTATATTCAATAATGTTTCCAATGTACTAAGAATCTGTTTCTTTTTCAAATATATTAATTTTTTTACTCTTGAAACTCAAAATACTTACTACAAGCTAACTAAGGTCCTACAAGGAAGGTTCTTTTTATTTCAGGGTGCCCTTCCACCACCTAGGCTTTGGTTCTTCAGGGGGACAAGGGGTGGAAGAGGAGTAGACGAAATCTTAAAATATCTAGCCATAAAACAAAATAAATTCAAAAGAAACTTTTCAATTGGAAAATTTAATATCTAAGAGTTGTTGTAAAGTGGTTTTACTGGTATTAGGGTGAAGTTGTTATATATGCCTTTATTCTCCCTTTATAGGGGAGATAATCTATGGCCCTAAAGTAAATAAACTTTGGTAGCGTGCCTTAGGCTATGATCGGAATAATGAGGCATACCAGCTGGGTTTATTCGAGAGACTAAATGTAGATTGTAGAGAGGTTGGCTATAATACAATACTTTTATTAAGTTAACATAGTGCTTATTAAGTTAACATTCTGCTGGGACTGGCTGTCCCAGGTAGAACCATAAGTATCAGAAATTTACAATAATACATAATAAGATACTTAAAAACTTACAATAGTCCGACAATATTCCAAGGTATTTCTAAATCAACGGACCAGAGGTCAGTCCGGCATAAAATTAGTATCAGGCTTCCCCTTCCCATAAAATGTATCTTTTATACATTTTATCAGCCACACCTTCTGGGACCCAACTGAAGCACAAAGCTAAGAAGTGGTAATTTCTCAATTTCCCGTTAAGCATAAACTTGCCAGGATATGCTCCTTATCTTAATAAATCGTGCCACTTCTAAACTTTTGTATTTGTGTCTTAAGATTTATACTGAATTTTAAATTGACTTAATTAAAAATCATCATCAAAATACTCCCTATTTCAAGAAGAGTTGTCCCAACTCTCAATATTTTACTTTTAAAATAACTTAATTTTGTATATAGTTATATGCTGCCATCTCTGGGTCATTCTGTGCATATACCCTCAATGGGTTTCCTTGGGGTTATGTTTATGGTCAAATATATGCCATATCCTTTTTTTGTCCAAGTATAACAATTTTAAAATTTATCCTTGTTTCTCTTTTTCTCTGTCTTTAAGACTGTAAAATTTTGTCTGTACCTTCATTCTCATATGCATTTTCTGTTTTACCTTCACCCCCAGTGGCTTAAGCATTATATTAGTGGCTCTGCTTAAATTAGATTTAAAGTTATATTTGAAACGTTTATAAATTATTTGAGTTTATATTTAATTCCCATTAATAATTAATCTGCGTTATGTGGTGGATATGCCGTTCATTTTTGGGGGTTAGAAATGCCTTGGATATATTACACATAGCAATTTTTGGTATTTAATTATTCACATATTTTTTCCAACATAAAGCATTTTCCCATTCTTTCAATAATATAAGCCATTTAGGCTACGTAGCACATTCTTTGATATTTTCTAGGCCTAATTTAAGATCTGATTTTATCTCACTTTATGAAGAACTGGTAGCAAAGACTTTAATATTGCATACAGTTTCCAAAATATAAGCTGACCAGTTATGGTTTGGTGTCTGATGGTGTGAGCTTTTGGAATCAGGATACAATTGAACTGGCTTTGAAATTTGCTACTTTACAAAAATGTGTCAAAAAATGATTGAAAAAACTGGATTTGAAAGGATGTTACGAAAAAAATGATTTTGCACAAAAACTAAGGCTGTATCTAAAATAGATATTCACATTAGAACACGCATAAAGCATAAAGTGTTACATATATAGTAAAAAGAAACACTCAATTTTCTAAAGGTTAATTACTTTTAATTACTTTTCTCTCTTTTTACTCTAAACATAATATGCCACTTAGATAGAAAAATTATGTTTTTTGCTGGATTATCCTTTTCAAACTTAATACTTAACGGATTATTTCATAAAAATATTTATACGTTGACTCAAAGTCAAGCATTTATATATAACATTAAATCACTAGTTAAAACTTAAAGTTATTTCTAAAAATAGAAATATAGTATATATACAAGCATTGTATAATAACTTACACAAGTATTATTAAGTCGCAAAACTTAGATACAACATTTATAAAAAAAAATATTTGGTTAAAGTTTTAAAAGTTATTTTAAAACGCTATAGAGTAATTTAACTATACACAGAGCATTTTTTTTCAAAGTAGATTTCTCACAAAGCAACACTAAAAAGTGGTATAACTCTTTTTTTTCCATTAGCAAAACACTCAAATTACTAATTTATTTACAATAAAAAGTATTATTGCTGAAATAGCAAAAAAACATTCCCCTTAAAACGTTCCTCCTCATTTTAAGGGGTGGAGAGTTGACTATTATCACAAACTGTATTTTGTTTGGTTCTCCGTCCAAAAGTGTTTATTTAGTGTTCTAAACGCACTGTATTTTCCAGTTGACTTTTACAAAACTTTTAGTTAGGTTTTTGTGCGACATACTTGCCTTAATCGTAGCAGGATTTACTTCAATTCATCAGCATTAGGAATAGTCAAATGTAAGCTACATTTTTTTTATAAACACATATAAAAGCAATACATATCACGAACAGTTTGCACGCATACGGCCATTAATGTGCACCCTTATCGTAAAATGCTGTATTAAATTAGCGTTTTTTTTTGTTTTTTAAATTCTCTCCAGTTTAAAATTTTTTTTTACTTAAACAATAATTTGTCCTATTGAAATGCAATTCTGGTGATGATCTGGCTACAAATGTTTTTCAAACCATAATATTTATAACTCTAATTTCAATCTTAATTATTACGTCTATAACATTCTAAAATATTTGGCAGATTTCATGGAGGAATTAATCTCTTTATAGCGGAAATACTCCTCTGATAACGACTAATTGGAACAATATGAGAAGCCTTCTACTCATTTTGAATTGTTCGTTTCCGTGGCAATGAGATAGTTTATAATATTGTGCTTAAATAAGTGAGTTTTTTTTCCACACTAAGTTCCTGACTTGTGAGGACGGCTGCGGGAATTATGGGTAGAGTATACTTTAATTTCTGCCCTGTTCGCAGCTGTCTTGATCTGTTGTTGAAATTCTCCATTTTGTATCAACTTCTATCTTTGGATTAATGAAGTTAGTTTTGAATATTTTTATTTCCTTAAGGACATAATGACTTTTCATCCCTTTTCGTAAGTTTTTTCATAGCTTTTTTACCACTTATTTTCCTATTTTGTCTGTTCGACTTAACTGTACTGATTTATAATTAGACTATACTTGAGGATGGTTCGTTATTGAGTAACCGTAAAAGTGGACCAGAGTTATCAATATTAGCAATTCCAAAAGGATGCATTGTCTTCTCTGTTTGTCTTACTATGGGCTTATAATCTATGTAAACAAGCACAACAGTTTTCATACATTGATAGCTTTACATTTGCTTGGCTCAAAAGCAGCCATGTTTTAAAATTAAAATTTAAAGTTTTTTTTGACTCATTTTGCGCAGCTAATTCCGAATTTGAACTTTTTCTAACACCATTATTCAAATGACGGTCCTCTGTGTCGGGAAAGAAGATCCCTTTAAGACCTATGCCCGTGCCTCCATTTTCTGTGATTATCGATTTTCTATCACCAAATTTCCTGCCTTTTGCAGACTTCCCATCACAGCTGGGTAACAATTTTTTTTCGCTTCCTTTGGTGACTTTTGCTAAGCTTCCACATTTGCTTTTTTACTTATTAGGTTACTTTTCTCATTTTTTTTCATCCCTTTCCTCAAGTGCTTTAATAAGAAATTTATATATCTTTTCCTTCCCTTTGCTTGTGAAACTACAAAACTAACCTAGTATTTGGATTAGCTTTAACAAAGGTAATTCTATTGCTTATTACGTCATAAAATGCCATATTTTCGAACCAATTCTATATCTAAAACACTCCGGAATGGCAGCTTCAAACCTATAATTGTTCGGACCACAATTTATGTATTTCCCCTGCTACATTGTAGCAGTGTTATCCCTGAACGATATGTCAATAGCCTGTACCTAGAGCAAGGCTGAATTAGGACACTATTTGCTACTATTATGCCTAAGATTCTTCTGTTTCTACCAACGTTTCATCGGTCCAGCTAGATTTTTTTTCTTTACATAATGTCTTTTATTTTATTCCTTTGATTCACGGTACAAATACTTTATTATTTAGTGATTTACGGTACTACTACATTGCAATTATTATTAACACTAAGAAAACTACTAATTATACACTTACTTCTACTTGCTAAATACTAGATCCTGTTTTTTTATATAATTCTTAATTGAGCCTTTTTTTCAAGTTGTCCATTTGTAATAACCATAGTTTGAGCACAGCTACACGAAGTCCTGATAATTCGAGCGCCGCTAAAAGCGAAGTCCATATACTTTCCTCTTTCGACAAGGCAATTTCTGTTTCAATATACAATTTTTATTTAGTCCTCACGGCCCATATTTTCCAACCTCCACCAGCTGTGGTAAAGTAATTTTAAGGTATTTGGGTGATGTCCTCACTGCCACCAGTCCCTCCGGTGCCATCAGTTGTGTTAAAGGGGTTTTACTAGTATTAGGACGAGGTTGTTGTTGATGCCTTTATTCTCCCTTTATAGGGGAGATAATCTATGGCCCTAAGGTAGTTAAACTTTTGTAGCGTGCCTTAGGCTATGACTGGAATAATAAGGCGTACCAGCTGCGCATATTTGAGAGACTAAATTTAGATTATAGAAAAATTGGCTATAATAGAATACTTTTAATCAGTTAACATATATT
>JAQQPU010019959.1:3994-15930 GCA_029168905.1 Artemia sp. Kazakhstan ARC1039
AAAAAAAAAAAAAAAAAAAAAAAAAAAAAAAAAAAAAAAAAAAATTGCTTACAGTATCCTGTTCACCTATGAATTGGGGTTTTACTGCTAGGTAAGATTTCATCCTGAACCCTGAAGGGTAGTCTTCACACTCTTCTGGTTGTCTCAATCAGGTCAAAATTTCCTTTTGTGTATAGGGGGTAAAGCTTGGAATAATTTTGATAATGAGACAAAAAAAAATATAGTAAATTGCTTTATTTTGAGAAAAAAATTTAAATACATATTATATAACTTTTTGACATATTAGATCTTTTAGAAGTTTATTAGTTTGATATTTGATAAACCTAAGGTTAGGTTTCACGTCTGGATTGAAGGAACTATCTCTTCTCCTTTTTTTAAGTTATGTTAATTAATCTGTCCCCACCCAGGACAAGGACAAAGGTCACCTTTGTCCGTGTCCTTTGTCCACCTTTGTCCAGGACAAAGGACAAGCTCTATTCCTTGGTTGGATTATTTTATTTGATTGTATGATTGATTTAAATAAAGGATTATACAAGAGCATGGTACTTTAATCGTCCTGAACATAAACCTGCCTAAGGAAAACATAAAGAAAATTGTGTATCGTGCCTAAGGATACATAAAGAAAAACAAACGTTTTGAATATGCAGCCAGTGTAATTGTCCATCTTTGGTCGTTGATCGTATCTTCATGTTGTAAAAAAAATATACATAACTGACTTTAGTTTGGGTTGGTTGAAGGGCTTTAGTCTTTATTTATAAAAGTTTATTTTTAATAATTAGGCCTACATAGAATAATGCATAAGAACTTATTGATCTTTATATGTTAATATTTTAATTTTTATATATTAATTCTTGATAAGTAATGAATATAAAACCTTTTTAATATTAACCTGACTATAAATTCTACGATTTTTAAATAATTCCCGTTTTTCATGTTTCCACTTTGCTGTTCTGACGAATTTAACCCGCTCTTCACCGATATAAATAGTTACCCAGATTCAACAGCTTATTCGAATTGTTTTTATTTATTTTATTGTCATGCGAGACCGTCCAATGGATAACTTCTTTTGTCTTTAGTGTATTTTTCCACCTTTTGTTTCATATTTGTTTATTCTCTCTTACTCTCAATTAAGTTCCAATTCATTCTCTTGGATATTTTTTTCTAAATACAGCTTTTTCATTTTCCAAGGCAATTTTCAAGAAGAAAAAACTATCACAGTACCCTGTTTTCGCAATAGAAAAATTGTAAAGCAGTTCAGTTTCTACTACATTAAATTCCCTAAACATTATTCCCTACTACATTAAATCCGCTAAGCATCCCCCATGAGGACCTTAAGTAACTTTTAGAGATTCAAAACTTGTGTACCTAACCTGTCCTTAGAGAATACTAAATTGGAAGTATTTTCCCCTTCTTATTCATGACAAAAAAAACTGTTTACATTAAGTGCTTTTTCATTAACTTTCTCCTTGGGAAAAATTTTGGCTTTATATTTTAAAGCTGAATTATTTTTCCATGTCACTGGCTTTATGACATATTGGTATTTAAATATTATGTAAAGAGAGCGTTCATAGGCGAATGTGAGCTAGCTCATAAAATCTGCATTGCAGAAAATTTGAAAATAAGATTTTCGGGTTTTGCCTGCCATCTGTTTGAAAACATTTCTAGACTATTATGGTTTAAAGCCGCGCGTTTTTGTGTTTTAAGGACAAATAGGCCAATGAATCAGCCAATTAAGAACCCTTTTTATTATGCTGCGTCAAATAAAACATCGAATAATATAAGACCTCCTTTTTACTTGAATTATTTTCTAAAGTGATTTTAAGATTTATCTCATCAAATTTGCTTCTAAAAGTCTTATTTGGCGTTTGATGGTAAAAATTTTTATTTCTCTTCTGGTATTAATTATTATTTTTTGGGATTACCGTCATGATTCCATGGAATTTATTTTCAATCGAGTGTGCGACTCTAAAACCTCAACAATGGAAAGAGCTTTAACAGTTTGTATGTATCTGTTAGCAATAAACATGTTGCCACCGTTCTCTGTTGCTATTGTTCTGTACTTCCAGAAATATTGGGGTATCTGGCAATCTGTGGTGTGTGGTATCTGGTATAATGTGTTAATCTGTGATTTATATTGTGTGGGTCAAATTTGCAGATTTTGTTTTCGAAAAGAAACCATAGTATAGTTTTGCGCTTACAGAAATTGATAACTGACATGACAACGCTGGTAGTTTGACAAAAACAGGATTAAGGTTTAAAAAACTTCTTTCGGTATTCGTTAATGTTGTTGACTACAACTTTCCTTTATAAAAAGGAATCATTTTCCTTTATAAAAACAAACAACAGTTAAAACAATATGGAAAACTTAAATTTGTACAAACCTTAAATGAATATTTCGGCTCTAGATTAAAGAGCCGTCCTCAGCCAAACACTTCTGTAAATAAAATAAGACTCACAATAAAATGCAGTCTTTCACACTAAAGTTAAAAGAGCCCCAGAATCATTACTTCAACGAAGCTCAGCCCACAGTCCTTGTTGAATATAAGTGTTTGGCTGAGGACGGCTCTTGGATATGGAACCGAAATATTCATTCAAGGTTTGAATAAATTTCACTGTCTTAGATTTTCCTATTGTTCACCTGTTGTCTGCTTTTATGATGGAAAGGCAGTGTGGTCTTTGGCGTTATTTACATTTTCCTGTACAGGATACTTATATCTATAAGCTATCGCTTCTGAAGTACCGATGCTATTGGGAAGTATCTTACGGTATCAAATGTCGACACCTTCTAAGTATTCCTCAGGTCAATGATCTTCATCCTCACGATACTTGAACAAGAAATGGAATTGAGTTCCCTCTCGTCGTTTCAAGTAGAAGTGCTTTCTCTAGTGATATATAGACAGACTAAGCTTCGGAATAAGCTCAGTCCATAAATCAAAAATTTATATTATTTTGATTAATTTAAATCTGAGTTAATTATTAATCTCTTTGATATTATCCATCTGAAATAGATTGAACATGGTAAATTTAATGTAATTTAGTTTTCTGTTATATTTTATTTGTTTTACTAAGTCTTTCTTTTTATTAAAAAGGTGTGTGGTTCAAGATTATTAAATCTAGCCTCATGTATATGTTTTGCTGTATATAAGTTTAACTCAGTACTTAATTTCGCTGATAATTCTTTGTTCTTAAAATAGTTTTAAAATATTGTCATCTCATTTTTTTTTCTTGTTGAGTAGAATTCCCTCGTAAGCTTAACTTTTTCCGTGCCGAGTTTAGAGAAGTAAAATTTTTGATAATACCCATTTTATAAAAAAAAGCTTCAATAAAGGGGAGTCACTACCAACATTCAGTATTTATATTTTTTTTAGAAAAAGCCCCAAACTGGTGGGCTGGTTGTCGTCGCTTCATTGATAGATAAACCAACAAATTTAGGAGGACTTTGTAGAACATGTGAAGTTTTAGGTGCAAGTGAATATGTACTCCAAAGCTTGCATTTTACAGAAGACAAACAGTTCTCAGCGCTTAGTGTTTCATCCGAGAAGTGGGTACCTTTAAAGGAGGTAAGCTTTCAATTTATTACTTGGCAAGTAAGGGGTCTCTTATGTTTTGCAATAATTGTCTGTATTTTATGTATAATTGGCCTGTCTTTTTTTTTCTTGTTCTAAAATTCAGTTTGGAGCCTACTCTTTAAACTTAGTGTTTAGCCTATTTCGGATGCCTTTAATAGAATAAATGAATATGTAAACTGAGTAGACTCAAGTATATTTATTTAAAGGAATGTCATTAATATCCTTATGACGCATGATTTTGAAAATGATTCTATGTCGTATTAGTCTTTGCTACTTTCCCCATGCGTATATTTTTTTTTTCTACGACTCAATAATTATAGTTTTTTTATTGTTATCTGTTGTATCCTAAGAAACAAACCGGAAGACGCGTATAGTTGGATAATTTTAGGCAGAAATGTCTATTGAATATCCATAAATGATTCCAATTTTTTTTAGTGCCTCTTTAATCTATTCAACTCAAATCTAATTCTGATTTTATAGTCATATTTCTGACTTAAGTGCTGAAACGCTGATACGCTTAAAATTTTCTGAAATTCCTGATCAATTTGTAGCGAAAAGTGGTTTCAGAAAAATCGTTTAGTTAAGTGAACTCAAACAGTTTCTGGTCAATTTTACTACTAAACAAGGAGCTTCACGTTGCGTCATGATCCTTCTTTCCGGGGGTGAAGTGAATGAAATTTTATGATGATTAGGCCATGTTTCACTGATGGAGGAATTTATGGGGGAAATTTTATAAGGAAATTTTCAAAAAACTATAGTTTTTAACCAGAAAGGACAGTAAGAAAGGACTGAAAGTAAACTTGAACTGTATGGCACGGAGTGAAGAGATGGATCGAGTTTTAGACAGATTGGGTGGAAGAGAGGCGTATGCACGTGTCTGGGTCTCCGATTCCTTAAAAACATATAAACAACCTAGCATAGATCGTATTCATCGACTCTAATGGTAGATCTTTAGATTGACGGAGGGATGTCATTTTAATTATGCATGGGTCGTTTAAGGGAAATGAGATATTTTTTTTTTAGATTTTCAAGGCACCCCAACTGCCGCTCAAGATCTTTTTTTGTTTCATATGAAATATGAAATATTATCAGTTTTATTTAGTCGATTTTTTTCTTATTTTAATTTAATTATGCATCTTTTATATTGCAATTTTTCATACCTAAACGTCTGTGTTTTGTGCTGCATCAGATGCTAAATTACTAATTAAAAACCAAATTTCTGCACCATATAATTTTTTAAAAATATAGATTAACTTCAAAAGCCATCTGTTACCAATTCATTTATTTTCATGCTGGGACAAGTTGGACTGTATTTAATTTTCAAATATATTGGAATTGTTCGTCTGATCTGAACTACATCTACTAAATTGAATAAAAAGTTGGAAATACATCTAATAATTGGAAATGTAGTAAATCTACAAATTATAATAAAAAAAAATCGAAAATATGGAACTTGCTTTATTGCAAAGAATTGAAAATTGAAAGAATATTAATTTTACCCATCTTGTCTGTAGTTTAGAATACCGCCGATACAAACAACAAGAAGATCCGGGTAAGTCCTAAAACGAACGAGGATGAATGTGGTAGCTGTCAGGTTCAACTTGATGAACAGTCTTCGGACTTATCATGTGACGGTTGGGGCAAATGGTTATGCGCAGAGTGTATTTGGATCTCGCAGTCTGAATATGTACTGTTCAGAAAAATTACTGATAGACTCACGTGTGAATGGTTTTGCCCAGTTTTTAAGGATAGTGGAAACACTAGGCTAGGCTCAGACACCACACAAAAGCCAATTGAAACAACTGTCTCAAAAGCTGTAACTGCCTCGCTTAATCAGTTCCAAATAGATCTCAAGCAAGAACTTGTGAACTTGAATAGTAGGATCTCGAACTTAGAAAGTGATGTCGCAAATTGTTCCCTAGCCGAGATGGAAACTAAATAGAAAACATAGTTAAAAGTAGGCTGAGCCAGTCTCATAGTGATAGTACAAAGAAGTTTGAAAGTGACGTGAGTAATATTATTCGTGAGGACAGAGAAAGACAAGACACGGCAGCTTAACATTGGGACATATGGAATACCAGAATCGTGTAAAGAGGCTGCTGACATCCAAATGTTTATTTAGGACCATCTTGCCCAATTGTACAACCTGCCATATGTTAAGGTTCTGAAACCACAGTGACTTAGAAACAATTCTCCAAAACCAAGTGACCGCCCTAGGCCTGTTCTTTTCCTCACAGACAGTTACAAGTTTAAAAATGAGATTGTAACTAAATCAAGAGATCTGAAGGGGAACGTGCAGTTTCACGTTGTTCGCACAAAGGCAGAAAGAGAAAAGCGAAAACTGGATCCGACTTCAAAAAACGGGGTAGTAATGGAGCATTGACTCAATTGCCCACTGAAACAAGCACAATTGCAAATAGTTCGTTTTCTAGTAGTATTAGTATTAATAATAATATTAGTGATTCTTTCCATTCTTTCTCGAGCTCTAGCTCAACAAACACAAGTTATAAAAGTCTACCGAAAGCGATACACAATAACAACCCAGTCAGTGCAAAGAAAATATTGAAACTGTTTTGCACGAACATTGATACAGTGACAAACAAGCTTCTGGAACTGAAAACTGGCAGCCACCATTGAAGGTTATGATATACTGTATATTTGTGAATTGACCCCCCAGAACTCCAGCAACCCATTGGCAGAAAACCATATCAGGATACCTGGATATCGCCTGTTCTCAAATTGGTTTATTAGCCCCTGAAGAGGTACCGCCATCTATGCAAAGGAGGGAATACAGGTTAGAGATTTATCTTTAAAACACGATTATTCCCCATGGGTTGAGAGTGTTTTTGTCAGTATTATCAATGAGGGAAAACCATTACTGATAGATTGTATGTATAGAAGCCCCAGGTGTCCAGATGCCCATGTGTCTTACCAAGCTCTAATTCAGTTGGCTGAACAAGCATCCAATAATGATAATAATGACTGAATTCTTCTTGGAGATCTGAATCAAAAGGATGTCAAATGGGTTGAGGGATTGGGTTATCAACAGAGATCTGTTGTCAGTAATGCATTTGTTGAATATTTGGGTAGCAATAGCTTATATCAGGTAATAGACCAACTGACCCGGTATAAGAATAACCAAACGCCATCCCTACTAGATTTGACAATCACTAACAACCCAGAATTGTTAATGAACACTGAGTACCTCCATTGGTGCCAACGACCACGTTTGTATTTTCCATGACTTGCTGCTTACTCAACGAAAAAAAAATTGCACTAAACGAACTTATACCGACTACAGCAAAATCAGGGAGATAATACGGGCAGTAGAACGGGACCAAATGATTGTCGAGGGAGACATTGAGCTAGCCTGGCCAAATTTAAAGAACACTCTGCTCCAAGCTGAGAGGACATGTACTTCATGTTCATTCGTGAAGGCCTCAAAAACACTGCCATACCTCAACCGGCCTATGAATAGGGCTTATGAACCGTAAGAAGAAGGCTGTTTCAAAATATAAGAAATGCAAATGCACACACCCCTGGGATCGTTTTGCAAGAGCAAGGAATAAACTGAGTCACCTGACTAAACATTTCATAGCTGACTATCAAGATAAATTGGAATTGAACATCAAAGACAACCCAAAGAGGTTCTGGAGATATGTATCTGCTAAAGATAAGATTAGACGAACTAAACCATTCCTGCTCAACCCTGAAGGAAAAAGCTGGAAGATCCGAAGAACATTGCAAATTTGCTGAACAACGCAATTGCATCTAATTTCTCAGTGGACCCCACTGACGAGCCACCGTGCCCTACCCCCAGGGTGGTAGAGCACCCAATGCCAAAAATTTACGTCATAATGGACGAGTTTAAGAAAAGGCTGAGTAAACTAGACCCCAACAAAGCTAAAGGCCCAGATGGTATACATCCCAGGCTCTTTAAAGAACTTGCAGATATAGTAGCCGAGCCACTCTGTTCGCTATTCAAGCTGTCTATTCAGACTAGTAGCCTACCTGCAGATCGGTGGACAGCCATAATTACTCCGATATTCAAGAAAGGATCTAGAACCCAGCCTGAGAACTATCGACCTACTAGCCTGACCTTGATTGTGGCTAAAGTTATTGACGGGATAGTCAATGATGTAATCATAGCACATAAGACCAAGAATGGCCTTCTTTTTGGTGGTCAGCATGGCTTCAGGAAAGGCATGTATATTGAAACAAATCTAATACTAGCCTATGAATCTGTAACTGATATACTGGAGCAGGGTTTTCCAGTCGACATGTTTCTACTGGAACAAGCTAAGGTGTTTAATAAAATGTCTTGCCGCTACCTGATGGTTAAGCTGTCAGTATATCAGATAGAAAATGATGTTGCCCAGTGGATTCACAGCTTCCTATCCAACAGAACCCAGATTGCCGCTGAATATGATTAAAGAGGTGACCTCATCTACTCCACACCGGTTCACGTTAAGAGTGGTGTCCCCCAAGGGACCAAACTAGGCCCAATACTGTTTAACCTTTACGTAAACGACGCTCCTGATGTGGTCAAAAATGGCTTGGAAATGTATGCAGACGATCCCAAACTCTTTGGTCCAGGGCAGCCTCTACACAAAATTACTCTTCTTTGCAAGAAGATCTCAACAACCGCTGTCTGTGGGCAACAACATGGACGCTTGAGTTCAACCCATACAAATGCTTAGTCCTTCGTCTCGGTCCAAACAATCCCTGCCATAGTTATCACATGATTGACTCTGAAAGTGCCAATATGCCCATTCAGTGCCGAGGAAGAGCGTGATCTTGGGGTATTAATTGATGATAAGCTTAAATTTCATATTTACTGTCGGAACCAAGCAGCTAAGGCAAACAAGGGAACAAGGTCCTTGGTTTGATCAAGCGTTTAGTGACAAGTCGCCAACCAAGAGTTATCAAGAAGCTTTATACAGCCCTTTTTGTTCCATTTTGAGTTTGGCATGTCGGTTGCCAACCCGCACTTTAAGTGTGCCATGGAGATACTTAAGAAGGTCCAGCGTAGAGTAACCAAGCTCTCTTTGGCCAAAAAACAAATCTCCTACGATCAACGACTAGAAAAGCTTGACCTACCTACCCTAACGTACCGTAGAAAGAGAGGAGATGTCATCCTCGCATTTAAGATGATGACCAGCGAAATCATCAAGCCCTTTTTCGATCACAGTGAATACATGAGAACACGAGGAAATCCCATAAAACTGCGTCAAAAAATTAGCAGAAAGCGTGAAAAGTTCAACTTCTTCACCAATCGCGTGTTCCACTGTGGAATTCACTTAGTGAATCTTCCGTATCGGCTAGATCGGTTGATAGCTTCAAGATTGATGTTGACCGTGATTGGTGTGGCAAGTCATTGAAGACGCAATGGGACGAACCTGTATCATCGAGCACAATCTATTAGGTGCCATCCGCCCCCTTTAGCCCCAAATACGCCTGGCCGCCGATACATCTAGTGACAACCAACGGGGAAACCAAACCATCCTGTATATATGAAAATAGTAATGTTCCACTCATGAAGTGTGATATGAAGTAGTGTTAACCTTCCTGTTGTTAATTATTGTTATGAACTGTGTTAAGTGTCCTGTATATATGTAAATAGTGACGATCCAATCATGAACTGTGACATGAAGATTATCGAGTCAACGTTACCTGGCGACATCTACAGGTTCTTCAACCTTCCTCGCTAGAAGACGCGATTTAAGGTAATGTATAATCATGTTTCATCAGTAAACGTTGCATTTTTCGTTTTTTTTTTCAAGATTAAAAAGATTTTAAAAAACTCACTATCTTTTTGTTATAAAAAGATGTTTTTAAAAAAATCATTTTGTTTTACATTTTTAAGTAAAAGTGTCTTACGGAAAATTTGATTTTATTGTGAGAACAAGAATATTTTTTTTCTTCAGGACTAATTTATTATGTTTTATTGTTTCGCTACTATTTTAAACAGAATATTATGCATGATTTGATCTTTTCACACATTCACTTAATGGTACATTTTATATGATGACATTATGACACTGACAGTATGACATGACATTGAAGTTGACAAGACGCTATGTCCACTGGAAAATATTTGTTGAACTTTTTGTAATTATTTACTTAAATAATATAAATTATTATTAAAATTCTTCTTTTTGACCAACCAATAACTTCTTTTGGGGATACTTTCTTATCATTTTTTTCCACTATATTTATGACTTTCTGTTAATGTAGGTCACTCATTGGCTATTTTTCCAATAGTAACTGTTTCGTTTCAATAGATAATCTAAATATGAGAGAATGTATCAGCCACTGGCACCGAAAATCATGGTTTTAGCTTTAAAAAAGGATAGGCTGACTTTTATTCTACTAATATTCTGCAAAGTGCGTTGTAGTACAAAGTGCGCTCTGCAAACTAGAGATGTTGTTGTTGTTGAGTTGACGTTTGGGCGACTCAACCGCTCGTATATGTATGATCCTCTACTAAATCTTGGGCTCTAAGCGGAGCCACGTCACTTTGAATATCACACAAATATATATTTGGCACAGGCCACGTCAACACTTAAAATGTAATGGGGTTGTCCTTAGACGTTGTACAGAGTTTCACATCCTGCTACGGTCAGATAACATGTCTAAAGATATATAGAATAAAATTTAAAAAACAGCTAAAAAATATAGAGAAAAAAATAGATGAATATGACGTAGATGACTTCGGAGACCACACTACCTTTCCATGACAGTAAATAAAATTTCAAATAGGGATCAAATCCTTTTAATAAACAGTGTTTGACAAGCAGTGATAGAATTTCACAAACAATACCAGATATTTCGGTAAAATTAGTAGTAAATCTCGTAAAAAGTAGTAAAATTTATTTCGTCTAAGCAGTAAAACTTTTACTACTGATTACGGTCACTTCATATGTGCCCGAAATATCTGGTATTTTTTGTGAATTTCTATCACTGCTTGTGAAACACTGTCTATTAAATCATATAAATCATACGTAAATACAATAAAGACACAAAAATTATAGAACATTATGCATATTATAATTTTTTATGCTTATTCAGTTGCTTTATATACTAGAGATTGTACATGTACAACTTCTGTTTAAACAATACCGCCTTCTAATTTTACTGCCTCAGAGTCATCTACGAATCACATCCCCCAAAATTGTCAGAATTCAGCGTTTCGTTAAGATAAACTTGCGCTTATGGTTTAATCTTGCACACTGGCATGATAGTGCCGACAAGGCTATGGCAGGCATTGCCGCATGGACTTATTGATTAAACTTATGATTTATGAATATTAGGGCCATTTAAAAGTCCTTAATATCGTATTGTCGTTTTTTTTTTTCAGTTATTGTAGGCATGGCATTATCCTAATGAAATTTAGGATGTGAGATTTCTTTCGTGTTTTATTTTGCTTTTGCACAGCGTTTATTATTTTTTTTTCTCTCTCTCTCTCTTCTTTTGTTTTATTTCAGCTGAATATTTTGATTTTTGAGGAATCGTTTTTGCCTTTAGTTACGGCCTGCGCATGTGAAGCCAAATTATTCCTATTGTCATTAGTGCAAAAAAAATTACGTTAAAAAATGTCTTATTAAAAATTTTTATCCATTTTTTTAATTGTAACGGAAAGGCAGAGTGGTTTAAGAATTTTTCTTCTAAAATACCAGAAGTTTCTGGTCTAAAGCACGTCTTTAGTTTGAAATTTAAATGTTTGCTTATTTTAGTTCTTTAACAAATACTGCACACAAATTTGACCATGCAGTAATGATTGAACGTGATTTATTCTGAAGTCAGGATATATATAAAGCTGGTTCATTGTTTAAGAAATCGATAAGAAAAAGCAATCAATAAAAAAAATATATTTTCATAATTTTGTTTTAAATAACTTGGCAAAAAAAAAACAAAAAAAAAACTCTCATCCTAATCCAGCAATTGAGACAAATGTGCACTTGAACGAGGTTTTGACCTTACTCATCTATCCAACTACCTAGGACCAAACAGTATAACCGAACCATCAACCAAATAGAAATGTCCAAATCCATGCAAAGTCGTCATCAATAAATGTAAGTCGTTGTAAATTTACAAGCAAAAGCACCTTAAATCTAGCGAAATATTTCCAAGTAGAACCTTCCATTAGGGCTCATCAGAAGAAATACCACCTGCCTTAACGGGATTCGAGGCTTTACTTTCTTTACCCGGCACAGTGGAGCCTCTACCATAAGATCTATATGATATCCCTATGTCAAGTAAAACTTGTGAAATACATGCATACTAGTAAAGCTATTAAAAATTACATACAAAATGAGTGTCATTGTTTTCTTAATAAAATCCCAGAGGTCACTGAGCAAAGAACAT
>JAQQPU010019960.1:0-15930 GCA_029168905.1 Artemia sp. Kazakhstan ARC1039
CATGACTGAATATATGAATGGCGAGATAAAAACATATCTAAGAAAACAAAAATAAAAAAAACTTATTTTTAGACACAGTCGGGAATGAAAACAAAACTAAACACTGATAGACTGAATGATATTACATAGACAGGAAAATGGACACAAGAGAACAGAAAAACAAAGGGAAAAGAAAAAAGAGAGAAAAAAATAAATATTAAAATATGTCCTCGATTGACCAAAGTCTACGTGGAGTGTTCTCATTGGGAAGGCGGACAAAAATACGCCCTTGATCAGACCAAACACACTTGTTGAAATATTTCTCAGAAGCTGTGTTAAGAATATCCCGCCGCTGGCGGGTTAGATTTTCCGAAACAAAAATACCACTTTATGCAAGTTTCTTCTTAGCTGCGTAAGCACTTTTCGCGATCTCTTTGTCACGGAGTGTAATCTATATAGGGGCAATTTTATCAGGCCGAGCAGAAATTCTAAAGGTAAACCGGTGCACTTTACTTATGTCAGCATCAGTTATTCTGGTGAGTTCCATCTTTCCTCGGAGGATATTTAACATGGTAGGTTTGGGTTTTGTTTAACGGTCCTAATTTGGGTTTTGTTTAACACCTTTGAACATGAGCGAGTCTCTTCTCAAGTCTTGATCGATATCATTTATAAGCCGCTCAATCCGAAGTATTCTATCGTCTAAAGATTCAAGGTGATCTTTCAAAGACTTAAGTTTTTTTTCAATTTCAGCAAATTTCGGGGTATATTCCACAAGAAAAGATTGAAAAACTTCTGAAACGACGTTTTTAACCGTAAATTTCGTAAGCATAATTCATAGTATTTATAAAAGAATGAGCGTTACTTGACACAGAATTTTAGACTTCACGCCATAAATTCGATTTTTTCGATTCCCATGTGTGAGCAGCTGCTGGGTTGTCTCTCTTCAGCAACCATCAGTAGTCTGCGATCATGACTACGTCCCACCTTCCCTGGTACATATCCTTCATTTGGCGCGTGTCGTGATGGAACCTTTCTCCCTTCTCGTCACTCATTGCCCCAAGGTTTTCAGGAAACTTCTCCATGTGTGAGAACAAAAAGCGCATCTTTATGCTCATCAAACAGTTTTTGGAAGGCCTCTATCATGCCACTGACGAGTATGACATGTTACGTTGCCTTCGTGTTCCCTAGGTGGTTGTTCACCACCTGCACAACCAAATTCCACGCAGCGCACACTAGCTTGCTCTTTGAATTTTCGAACTATGTCTCCTTTATGAGCTGCCGTATCTGTGGGCCATCAAAAATATTGGCCTTCAGCTTCTCAATGGTCATTGAAAGAAAGGTTGGCAAAGGTAATTGAAGCACCTCCCATTCTTTTCTAGAGCGCACACGAACAACTTTACTAATCTAAGCTCCATGTGTAGCGGTAGGATCAATATCTTCTCCTGGTCAATAAGAGGTTCGTTTATGATTTATCTCGCCTCAGGTACTAACTGCTCTGGCACCGGCCACTCTTTCTTTACATAGTGCTGGGGTTTGTCTCGACTGTCTCACATACATATAAAGTATGTGTACTTCATGAACCTTGACAATGACCAAGTGGAAAGTTCACCGTCCTACAGTCGATGCAGATGATCCTGGCACTGTTCATATTGGATTTTGTCTCATATTTTTCCTTGAAAGTTGTAAAGTACGCAAGAGTGATTGAGGCCAACTGGCTCTCATTGTGAAGAAGCACATATACCAAAGAGCGCTTGTTGCTGTCAATGAACAGTCGCCAATCTCTCGAATCGTATTGAGCAGCGCCGAGTTTACCGAGAAAACTGGCGACGTATCGACAGTACACGAGCTCTTCTTCCTGGCAGAAATAGCCCATACAGTCATCTTGTCTCTTATAAAATGAAATGATACGCACGTCTTTACCAAGTAGGTTTTTCTTTTTGAGTCTGGAAGCCATCAGCACGGAGGAAGTCTTTGAAAAACTGAGATCCCGAACCAGATCATTAACTTCACATTTTGAAAATGGTTGCAGACAATCTTGTGGTTTACGCTCCTCTTCTGTATATCTTCCCTGGTGACACTGTCGTTGCTGTCGGGAAGCTCTGTGAGCGCTGGTACAGAAATTTCTTCGCAGGGAACAACTGGGCGATGTTTAGTTGGAAAATCTGGGTACTGGAGGCTATTTCGATTCTTCTAATTGATGCCAGTAGTATTGATGGCGCAGAAGCAACAATCCTATACATGGTCTAACGGCTCCCTCCAACCCATTGGAGTCCCATATATCAGTGAAGCTTTCGCGTGTTTCGTCCACTGCCGGAGGTATTCCATGAACGTCTTGCACACCGTATTCGGTGCTCAAGACTTATCTTGACCACCAAGTTTGACTTCAAATTAAGCCTCGTTGGCACGCTTTACAAATACTTTGATGTTACTCCTGTCCACTGACCGCGTGTAATCTCTGCACATGTAGCAGAAAATGTCAGGGTTATTTTTGCATTACCGTCGCGTGGAAGCCATATCAATCAAGTGAAAGAAATATTAAAATGCAGGTTAATGTCCGGTAGTGATCTATTTAGAATCTATTTGATTGGCTAAGCGTTAATCAAATAACCTTGCAATCACGCATACACGTATGTAGCTACTTTAGAGAAATAAAACAATATTGGTATCTGATATATTCTTCAAGAAAAATATAATTGAACTCAAAACCCTGATATTAGCATATATATATAGCTTGTCAGGAAGGCCTATGGCTGTATCTCAAAAAGTTGACCTGATAGAGCAAAATGGATATGATATTCAGACTGACAACACCAAAATTAGTCTAAAACAGTTGAGGAGCCCCAGGCGATTTTTTGGCTGTTACCCAGTGTTATAAAATGAACATATTACATGATGCCAAAAAGTCAGGTTAATCAGAAGACCTAATCACCTA
The DNA here is from genome assembly GCA_029168905.1 of Artemia sp. Kazakhstan ARC1039. Taxonomy (NCBI): domain Eukaryota; kingdom Metazoa; phylum Arthropoda; class Branchiopoda; order Anostraca; family Artemiidae; genus Artemia; species Artemia sp. Kazakhstan ARC1039. The sequence goes on from JAQQPU010019960.1 coordinate 2,912, forward strand.
AATTTTTTCTTGTTTCAGAAAGAAAAAAGGGTGTCGAAATTTGTGCTTAAGAGAACGGCTATTAATATCAAAGTATACCCCCTCACCCGCAAAAAAATTCTATCCCAAGAAAATTGAAAAATGGCGGACTTACAAACGGCAGTTATATTTTAATGTAGCATTATATTCCATGGTCAGCTAGTTGATATTCTTTATTATTGTCACAATCTGTCCACTTATGCACTAAAACATTCCTAGAAATAAGACTCCAAGATCTTCCTGTACAGGGCTATCCGCCATAGTGATTCCAAGGGTGTATTTTTTCTTCAATTTGACGTTAACTTGTAGGGGTTTCAGACTATTTTTCGAAATTTCCATAAATTTGTTTTCGAATTAACATCTTACTATTATGACTAATTGAGAAAATAGCTAGTATTCCTGAATCAGCTACAATAGTATTTTTCTCACTAGCCACTTTTTATTTAAACGATTTTCTTATTGCATTAAGTTTGTTGTGAATTACTAAAGTTGCGAATTACTACTTATAGTTATTAAAAGTGCGAAAAAGTGCAAAAGTTTGCGGTTGATGAAATTTGTTTTTTTATGGCCCAGATGGAGAGAAGGAAAGTCATTTGATAAGAAATGAGACAAATTGTCTTTTTTTCAGCTAACGATATTCATATTTTCATTAAACGCAAAACAATATTGCATAAGACCTTTTTTTCTATGCAATACATTTTGTTAACATTCTTGCTTATTCAGTTGACCTTATCCTGCATTAATGTTGTTATTTATCATTTACAAAACAACATAAAATTACTAAAAGAAATAAGAGAGTAAGAAATAAGATAATTATTTTTAAAAAAAGCTAGTGGATATTCTTTATTATTATCACAATCTGTCCACTTCTGCAATAAAAGACTCCTAAAAAAACAAAAATAGAGAGAATTCAGTTGCCTTTTTTCCGAAAAAACCTGAAGTTACTTACAATATAAGATGCATGATGGGGTGGAAAAATATTTGAACTGCTTGCAATCACTAGAGTTGCAGAATCATGGCACAGAATTAGAAGAGCTGATAAGAATAGTAATTGCAAAACCTTTTTAATATAAGAAGTTAGAAAGAAGCATTTGTGTCCGTTTTCTAAATATTGAATTTCATTTTCCACCATATAATTATAGTCAACACGCACCGCGGTTTAGCTTTAGGAAATTAATATCTAGTTTAGATTTGGTATTTTATGGACAAGGGCTCAAACAAACTAGCCAATAAGAAAATTTTGCTCAAGTAATTTAAAGAAACACCAGTTATGTTGCGCTTTCATTGGTTGGTTGGGTTTCTATTTTTGATGTGGTACCTTAATTTTTGTTTTCTTAAATGTTAATTGAAAAAGAGATTTTTCTCAGAAACATGAAGAGCACACCCAAGTCATGGGCGTAGGCAGTATTATGCAGCATATTGTCTAGGGGGGGGGGGGCAGTCGATAGTGTGATGGAGTTTTATCAACTGCTTTTTCCAAACCATCTGCCTTTTCAGCCATATCCAATGTAAATTTGAAGGTTTAGGGGCAGGGGGGGGCAGCTGCCCCCCCTGCCCCCTCCCTATGCCCATGTACCTATTCATAAAAGGATAAGAGAGACTAGGTCAAGTAATACGTAAAAATTAAACGAATAGTTACGATGAATGAATAAAAAAAAACCTAAAAGGAATTAAAATTAAAAAGATTAATGAAGTCAAGCTTAAGAACAAAAATTACCAAAATGAAAGTAGGACTACAGTTCCCTCAAACGCACTAAAGGCTAGAGCGTCATTTGCAGTTTGATAAAAAATAAACTGACTGGTTCAAAAATTTCTAAGCGATGTTTTAGAACCTTAATATGATAATGTGTTTTAAGTTTTCTACACTCTGAATGAAGTATAATTAGAAGGGGAAAAAATAAGAGCATTAAATTAGTAAACCTAAATTCATTGGCTCGGGTTCATGATTCGTAAGATTTAAATTTATTTGTGTGGCCCCATATCAGTGGCGTCACATGTAACCACATTATGCACATCGGTTATTCAGTTATAAAAGTGAAAACATTAAAACAAAAAATCAGTCAAGTGCATATAATTTTTTTTCTTGGGAAGGCATAGGGGGTTCTACTTTTGCTCATTCCTCTATGCCCTCCCAGTTTTAGCTAATGTATATTTTTTTTAGCTTATTTAGCTTATTATTTTTATAGCTATATTATTTTTAGCTATTTAGCTTATGTATATTTCTATATGCTTCTATAGCACAAATTTATATATTTTTCTTGTATGCATCACGTGCACAAGGATGATTTAATATAGTTTTAACCTGAAGCTAAAAACGTCACCCTTTTCGACATAGAATATGTAAAATATGGATATCTTGTTTATGATAAAATATATTTATATCTAATCGCTTATATTTTGATATGGATATCTTGTTTTTTATACGTGTTAATATTTCCATGATTTATATTATAATTTATTGTCCACAAGTCCCAAGAGTTGCAAACCTTCTCCCAGTAATGGGTTAAATTGCATGGTGATACAGAACACCAATTGCGGGAGGATCCTCTATGGGAGGACAGCTATGTCAGGGCGTAAGATCCAGATCTATGGACAACGACCTCTGCAAAGGGCTGCCTCGACCTTTTCGGGTACCCGCAAGACTGGGGACCTTGCGGTCAACTCTATTCCCACTTGAGGAGTGGCGCCCCTCGAGGAAATTATAGCCTAGTAAACGACACAGCATTCGCACGGGATTCTGACTAATGGACAATTTTTCTGGGCTTGGTATGTTTTGATGGGCGTCTTTGGGCTGAAAAACTTCTTCCTAGCTAATTTATCTATTGTGGGTTGCCTCCCCATAGTAGCATAATATTTGTAGGCATGAATATATAATGAGTCGGAGGTAATAGGCTTGAGACTGCCTGTGCAGGATGTCGACTCTTGTTGATAGAAGAGCATCACCAAGTGCTGAAAACCATGTTGTCATCAAGATAGGCCCAGGATTGCACAAAGCATCCATTCATGGAGGTCCCAGGGACTTCTTACTGTCCGGTTCTAAGCCGGCTTAAGCACTTCGGTGTAGACTTGAGAAGATATGTGATCCCCGTCCTGCACTGGTATCCGGGATCATTGCTTTTCCTGAGGCGAAAATAATTTCAATGATTTAAAGAAAATGAAAATTGGAACTTGGAATGTTACGACATTAAAAAATGACTATAGTATGGACATTTTGACTGACGAATTCAGACGATTCGAACTGGATTTACTAGGAATTTCAGAAACTTATATCCCAGGGGTAGGAAGCATGAAATTAGGTGATATAGAATTTGTTTACTCAGGCAGGAAGGACGTGGTACATAGACAGGGAGTAAGGCTCATGATGAATAAGGAAGCTGCTAAGTTTTGTTTAGGCTGGGAAGGTATTAATAATATAATACTAATTGCTCATTTTATGACTAGAAAGTTCAGGGTATCAGTTATAGTAGTACACGCCCCTGTAGAACCGACTGACGGAGATACTAGTGACTCAGGTGAATTTTACTTACAGTTACAGGAGCAAATAGACAGGGTCCCAGGTAGAAATATGATGTTATTACTGGGAGAATTTAACGCCCATGTTGGTAGAAATATGGATAGATGGTATCCCAGCCTAGGTAAATTTGGTGTAGGAAAAGAAAATAGTAATGGATACAGACTTTTGCAATTTTGTAGGTATAACAATCTAGTTATAACCAATACGGTGTTTGGTCATAAAATGGCTCATAAGTTAACATGGTATTCACGTGATGGTAAGACAGCAAACCTTATTGATTATGCTATAGTAAACCAAAGACTGGCAGGATCAATACAAGATACTAGGGTATATAGGAGTACTGTTATTGATGTTAAAAGTAAAGATCTCCCGGGAACTTATGATGTTGGTAGACTCCAGGATGAGAAATTAAGAGAAACTTTCCAGGAACAGTTGAATACCAAACTTAAGAGTTTAAAATTTGATAATGTGGAAGATGGTTGGAATAATTTTAGAAAAATAATTTGTGAAGTTGCTGAAGGTGTATTAGGGAAGAAAGCTAGAACTGCAGCTAAGAATATTAGTGAAAAAGCTTTATGTTTAATAGAAAGGAGAAAGGATTTGTACAAGAATTATCTACAAGAGTGATAGATCGTATGAAAACAAATGAAATGTAAAGAAAGTGGAGAAAGCATTAAAATATGAACTAAGGAGGTGTGAAGTGGAGGCCATGGATAAAATTGCCGAGGATCTGGAAGATGCAGCTAGTAAAATATTGTATAATAGTAAAATAATAGTAATATTTTAGTATAATAGTAAAATATTGTACTGGCACGTTAACAAATTGAGAGGTAGTAGTCTATCCGGACTTAGCCCAGTTAAAGAAGGAATGGGGTTGCAATTAGCGATAAGAAAAAACTAAAGAGAGATGGGCCGAACATTTTGAGAATTTGCTTAACCGAGATAGAGCTGCAGGAAAAAATATAGAGGAAAATGAAAAAGTTTGTGATACCTTGAATGTGAAGAAAGATTTGTTTTCTGAGGAGGAATTAGCAACAGTACTAAAAGGATTAAAGAATAATAAGGCTCCAGGTGCTGAAAGGGCGGTAAATGAGTTTCTTAAATATTCAGAATCAGAATCATTTATTAATATAAAAGCTTTCGTAGTCAGGGTTTAAATCCCGACTAAATCGCGCTATTATTTACAAAGTAAACAAAGACAAAAAAAAAATTAATACACATGTCACTTATTGTAGACAGAAACATACAAAGGCACAAACGAATTGCTGAAGCGATTAGTGCGACACTTGGGCTGGGCTAACTTTGTTGCTTTTGATCTTGTAGTTACTTTATTTGTCAGCATTGGGGGTAATATATTTCTGTGTTCATCACTTGTCAGAAGAAACTGGCCAAATTTACAGATAAGTTGAAAACGGCGATCGTGGAGTGACGGCAAATTTAGTTGAGACAGTGCTGATTCGTAATCGGTGTACAAATCAGACAGTATGGCCTTCACCGCTCTTTTCTGGACTGATTCGAGTACTTCGCTCATATAGGCAGTGTTCTGAACCTGTGGACCCCATACAGGGCACGCATACTCTAATATCGGGCGAATATATGTCAGGTAGGCTGTTTTCAATTGCGGCACTGAAAAACCAAATCTTCGCATCAGTAAAAGGGTACGCATGGCACAGTTCGCCTTTTTCACTACCTCTTGGACGTGGAGGCTAAACGAACAGTCAACGCTGAACGTAACACCGAGAATAACTGCCGACGATACGCTTTGGTATGGTGGAGGGGGGCACTGAAAATTCCTTTTGAGAGGGTTAAATCGAAGAATTTTGGTTTTCGTTTCGTTGATTTGGAGGCTGTTTTCAGAACACTGGTCTCTAAAGTTGTCGATAAATGATTCACTGAACTGGGGAACGGTTTGAGACTTCTCAATGAGGTATTTTAAGAGGGTGGAAAGGTCATCTACGAATTTGAACCGTTCGTCAAAATCTGCAAGGACGAAGTTGATCACTGCCAAGAACAACAAGGCAGCGAGTTTAGTGCCTTGTGGGGCACCACACGTAAGCTCAGACCAATCCGAATCAGAATCACCCGGGTAGAGACCATATACACTCTGTAGTCGGTCGCGTAAGAAATCTATTATTAATAAGAGAATATGTCTGCAAGCCCCCATAACATTCAGAATGTTCACTGCAGTATAATGGCGTATCAAGTCGAAGGCTTTTCTATAGTCGGCTAGGAGGAGATCTACAATTGTGCCTCCTTGGTCAAGCCATTCAACAATAAGGTGATACAGACGCACAAGATAAACAGTTGTACTACTACCTTTCAAGCACCCGTATTGGTATGGATCAAGAGAGCCCTGGACTTGTGACATAAGTTCACGATATATAAATGATACCGCTACCTTAGAGAGGTTCGGAACTATCAAAATTGGGCGGAGTTGGTCGCAAGATTTCGGGTTTTTCACTTTTGGAATGACGCGCACATAAGCTCTCTTCCAAACACTGGGGAACGCTTGTTCGCGAAAACACTGGTTAATAATAGAGCTGAGTGGCTTTGCGAGAAAGATGGAGAACTCGCGTAACAACTTGACAGGGAGTTCACCAGGGTAAGACGCACAGTTTACTTTCAGTTTCTGAAGTTCCTTAAAGACGGCATATTCAGATACTTCACATATCTCATCAGTCCCGGTGTCAGCAATGATACTCTCAATTTCTGAGTTTGTGATTGATGGGTATGTGGTGCATATGCCGGAGAAAAAATTGTTCACTTCAGTAGCTGATGTCAGTGTGCCGTCATCTTTGAGTAGTCTCAGGTCCTTTGGCGTTGATTTCCCTGCAAGGGTTTTGACCGAGGAGTGCCATTTGTGAGGGTCATTGTGCAGTAATGGCGTTATTTTCTCTTTTACATACTGTCTTTGGGCTAGTCTGTTTAACTTCACAATTCTGTTACGCAAACTGGCTGCAGCCGCTTGATCTCCAGCTTTGTGGAGACTACAGCGAGTATTTATCATCTGCTTGAGTTCGCGGGTGATCCATGGTTTGTCAGTGTCACAAACTGTAATAACTTTTATTGGAAAAAAATCATGGAACTTTTCCAACAGAAGGCTGTTCAGCTTGCTGACTTTGACATTAATGTCGGCCTCTGCACAAATGTCCTCAAAATCGTAAGTACCAATCCAGCGACCGAATTGAGCTATTGAAGACATTGTGATGGGCCGAATTGTGGTTTTTGTTCGTTTTGGTCGTGGGATACTTGCTTGTGCCTCCCAGAAAATTATAAAATGGTCAGAATTCTGAAGGGGACCTAGAGATCGGGGAGCGTTATAAAGATCTGCCAAGTTCGTAAAGATCATGTCAAGAGTACTGCCACTTTGGTGAGTCGGAATGTTCACTACTTGTTTCATATCCAAAACGTTTGAGACCCACTGACGATTGGTCTGATTGAAATCGCCAGCAATCACAAACGCAGGGGAAGTGTACTTGTGGCGCATTCTGTCGACGAACACTTGTATGTGCTCAATAAGTTCTTTTCTGTTCCCAGCGCTTTCTGGATAGTACACTGACGCAACTATTAAGCAGGAGAATCTTCGTGACAGATGCGCCGGTCTGCACTCCACCCACACAATCTCATGGCTCGAATCATTGGGGCTACTTAACAGTTTTGATGGTAGGTCGTCACGTATATAAAGTCCTACGCCACCTCCGCGACGGTCAATGCCTCGGTCACGTCGAGTGTTGAGGTAGTTTCTGTAACCTTTAATCCGTGCAGTCTCCTCAGTTATGTCCCAACACTCGCTGATAATTGCAATGGGTACGTTATTCTGCTTAATTAACACTTCCAGCTCGTCCATTTTATTGTTCAAAGATCGAGCGTTACACATTAGCATATTCGGAAGTTTGTATTTTGCTGAGAATCGCTCCGGACGCAAATTTGGAGTAGGTTCCGAAGCACTGCAGTTAACATTCTCTATAAACCAGGGAACAAGTAGGGGTGGAGTATCGTGAGGAGGAGCGCAACGGATTACGATTAGGTTACTCGTCCTCGTCAGCCGGTCCTTTGTCTTTCTCCTGCGGGAGATATGCACCGGGATTCTCATTTGGCGTTTCCTTTTTCCTCCTCGTTTGCCACGGTGGGTTCGCTTATTCAAGCAGTCCGATAAGCGAGAGCACTCTGGTGGCTCTAAGTAGCGAGCTATCTCAGTGCGCACTGGTGGTTTCTTTAAGAGTCCAAATAGCCACAAGTTACAAAAGGTAGATGGTGCCATATGGTGGCTCTGAGGTTAGAAATATGCTACTTAAGATTATGAATCTGATTTTTGAAAAAGGGGAAATGCCTGACGATTTTAGGAAAACCTTAATTAAGCCACTTTATAAGAAAGGTGATAAAAGAGAGTGTGGCAATTATCGAGGCATTAGTCTGGTCTCTGTAGGTAGTAAATTACTTAGTGATATGATAATTTTTAGACTGAGAGATGCCGCAGACAAAGTTTTAAGAGAAGAGCAGTGCGGTTTTAGAAAAGGCAGAGGATGTGTCGAACAAATTTTCACTCTTAGGCTAATAATTGAGAAGCGCCTGAGTTTTCAAACACCTTTGGTCCTTAGTTTTATAGATTATGAGCAAGCGTTCGATTCTGTTGATAGAAGAGCTTTAGTAAAGGTTTTATCCTTGTATGGTATACCAGGCAAAAACATTAAAGTGATTAGTGCTATGTATGAGAATAACACTGCTGAGGTTAAGGTAGGAAATGAGGTTAGCAGCTGGTTTTGTATTAAATCAGGAGTTAAGCAGGGTTATGTTCTATCCCCCTTTATATGGTTAATTTTGATGGATTTTGTTTTAAGGAGCACAGGAAAGGCAATGGGAGACCACGGAATCAAATGGGGAGGAAAAAGTCTCTTGGACTTGGATTATGCTGATGATATAAGCATCCTAGATGAATATGTGAGCAAAATGAATGGAGTTTTAAAGGTTTTGCGAGTTCAGGGTGCTAGAATTGGTTTGAAAATTAATGTTAGGAAGACTAAGTTACTAAGGCTAAGAAAAAGTGAAGATGAAAAGGTGACGTTGGGTAATGAAAAGATTGATCAGGTAGGCAGCTTCAGGGTGTTTTTTCACAGTTAAAAAAAATTCTGGAAGAATAGGGAGATAAGTCTGCAAACCAAGATTAGAATATTGGAGCTACAGTGATGACAGTGGTCAAATATGGCTCTGAAGCATGGACGCTCCGAAAAGCAGATGAAGATTTGCTGGATGTTTTCCAGAGAAATTTCTTAAGGATTGTTCTGGGTACCCGGCTGACTTACCGTATTTCAAACAATAGGCTATACGAAAAATGTGGTTCAATACCGATCTCTAGGGCTATAATGAAAGAAAGGTTGAGGTGGCTAGGGCATGTTGTGCGGATGAAGGATGACAGATTGCCAAAGACTGTTCTTTTTGGCCAACTATCTAGGGCTAAACGGAAAGCAGGTCGTCCCCGTCTGGAGTGGGAGGACGTCATAAAGAAAGATTTAAAGGAAATGGGAACTTCGTGGGCGGGTGTAAAAAGGGAGGCTTTGAATAGGTTGGGGTGGAGGAGGAGCGTGCGTAGCTGTGTTGGCCTCAGGCAGCTTGGTTCTGCCGTGAGTTGTTAGTAGTAGTATTAGTAGTAGTGGTATTAGCTTTTACACAAAAATCCCAGCTGTAGTTTATGTATATTTCTATATGCTTCTCTAGCAAATTTGTATATTTTCTCCTGAATCGATCACCTGCATAACGATGATTTAATATAGTTTTAACCTGAAGCTAAAAACGTCACTCTTTTCGACATAGAATATGTAAAATATGGATATCTGGTTTATGATGTAATATATTTATATCTAATTGTTTATATCTTGATATGGATATCTTGTTTCTTATATCTGTGAATATTCCCATGATTTATAGTATAATTTATTAGCTTTTACACAAAAATACCAGCTGTAGCTTATGTATATTTCTATATGCTTCTCTAGCACAAATTTATATATTTTTTCGTGAATGGATCACCTGCATAACGATGATTTAATATAGTTTTAACCTGAAGCTAAAAACGTCACCCTTTTCGACATAGAATATGTAAAATATGGATATCTTGTTTATGATAAAATATATTTATATCTAATCGCTTATATTTTGATATGGATATCTTGTTTCTTATATCTGTGAATATTTCCATGATTTATAGTATAATTTATTAGCTTTTACACAAAAATCCCAGCTGTAGCTTATGTATATTTCTATATGCTTCTCTAGCACAAATTTATATATTTTTTCTTGAATCGATCACCTGCACAAGGATGATTTAATATAGTTTTAATCTGAAGCTAAAAACGTCACCCTTTTCGACATAGAATATGTAAAATATAGATATCTTGTTTATGATAAAATAAATTTATATCTAATCGTTTATATTTTGATATGGAAAGCTTGTTTCTTATATCTATTAATGTTTCTATGATTTACCATATAATTTATTAGCTTTTACGCCCTAAATCTTTTTTTCTCGTTTTTACAATGTTTCTGAAGATACTCACTAACTTTGGGGATATAATGAACTATAAACTGAGAAATTTTCCATTTGGGGGAATGAGTAATTCCCCCAAAGTTCTTTCCATACTTTTGAGAAAAAGTGAGCAATAAAATTAACATTCTCTCACGATAATCTCTTATTAGACTGACCTAGACTGTTTAAAATAAACAGTTTTCTTCTAATAGTTATGCTTCTAGAGGGGTTTTATCCTAGCAGAACGTGGAGAAGTGTGGCCAATATTTGGATGAAAGTGTTTTGGCATTTCTACCTGAAGTGCTACCTGGCATAATATCATGTAGGATTCATTATTAGAAAGCAATTGACAAAATTCTGCCAAGTAAGAATAAAAGCAAAAGATTTTTAACAGCAATAAAAAAATTTAAAAGAGAAGTTGTCATATTTTTTATTGGCTGCTGCCTTTTATACAAATTCTTTGAATACAATTATAAGCTCACAACCTATAATATAAATTAGACCACAGAAAATTCAAATCAATTCATAAACGACATAACACATGTCTTAGAACTTTTATTATTTTAGATTAGACAAAATGGAATGTGTTTGTCTCGTCTCAGAATATGCCTTTATTGGAAACCTCTTCAATTTGAGATACAATTTTTAAGATCCAGATAGCAAGTATACTGATCTCTTTAGTCAAGTAATGATGCTCTTGTAAAAGCAGAAAATGATTGGAAGTTCGAGTCATTTTCGGTTAAAAAGATTGAAACTCATCTCCACCATGAATCGCTAACAATGTTAAATCAAAGTAATCAGCTTATAATGAATCTAAGGCAAACGTTTCTCATAGTATTTCAGTCTGATAACTTCTCAAGAGATAAAATGGAAATATTCTTTGCATAATTTTCTTTTCCGTCTTAAATCCGTAATGATGTAGCCAAGTTTGTTAAATACATGGAGAGGTGGAAATATAGAAGGATTTACTCAAAGATTATGGACAACTTGTACGAGTGGAAACTGTCAGCCAATAAGAACCATCAACGCCGTTTAGCGTTTGGCTACACTTTGCATTTTTCAAGCTGTGTAACTAGACCCCGGCGCCGCGCCGATGAGGGAAGACCGGCGGTGGCGGGGCCAAAAACCGCGCGCCATGCCGCGCCGCCGGTAGGACGCCGGTGGCGAACAGCCGGTAAGATGTCAGCGGCGCGCCGCCGGCGCGATCAATGTTGACCGCAAACATTAATGTTTTCATCAGTCTTTCTAAAATCACAGCTTAAATTTACAAAAGATTCGAGCCTATTCATGAGTTGAAAAATTCACAAGTCACTGGCGGGAACTGGTCTTCGTCGTTATTCATCAAGAGAAGTAGAAATCTGGTAGAAACGAAATGGCTGTGGCGTTTCAGAACCCTTGCATAATACGAGTAGTTGAAGTATCTATTAGCTATGTATTCTTAACATAAATAATTATCAAAATTAGTAGTTTTTTTCATCGAGCATTACTGCATATAAACTTCAATTACCGTATCACAAAATTCGTCAGTTATCTGGGTAAAAACTTTGAATATAACTTTGAACTTAGAAGCTTAATTTTTTCATAATGCCCTTTGCCTTTATCTATTTTGGCACCTTTAAAACAGTTGAAATGGGCGACTTTGATATTGATTATTTTTTTTTTTTGCTCTTTTGGATTCCTAAGAAGCCTTCTTGTATGAAAAACTGGTTTTTAATAACAATTTAAAAAAAAAAATGCATTTTAAAGTTTTTTTGGCTTCTTTATAGAATATATGTCATGTAGGCTAAGGCTGAATTGCTGCTTTTTCATTGCTTTTGGCTGCTCTTTTGGATATTATTCATTTTTTCTTTTGGGGATTCATTCCAAATTATAAACTGATAAATACCTAATATTAGTCAAATTATAAACTGCATCTAAAAGGAGTAAAATTATCAAATTGAAAAATACTTGATGAACACTTCACATGAGAACACTTCAATTACAATGACGCAAAAAACACTTAATAGTTTATTCGCTATGAAGAAAAATGAAGTGCCAGCTATTTTCTTAGGTAAAAAATGAAAAGCTCATCCGTTTTAAGTGTAATTAAATGAAATAATATGCAGACTGAACTAGCTCCTGGAAGATGTTGAAATTTTCATCCTAGTTCGTCACTTTTAATCCAAGCAAAATGTTAGGACACTTAGTATCAGTTATTGAGTTTAAGCTTTGATTTCCAAATGCTCACAAGAATTACCAAATTTAAGAAAGTCGCAACAATAAGTCACCTGTGGTCAAAATACTCAAACACTCCTCTTTGATCCCCACCAAGATTCAAAGCTTCTGCAATGGTCATTTCCATGGAAATCTCCAGAGACTTTCTTTTTAAAATAGCTTTCAAGCGTAGTTAGGCGTATTTAGACTTTTTTGCTTTTCTTCAAAGCTTTGAAAAAAGTGTTATAATATTCCAAATGTTACATTTGTGCATATTTTTGGTAATCATTTGTGGGGTTATCGAATTTTCTAAACCACTGTAGATACGTAAGAACGTTGCAATATCTAGTACCCTGAGGTCATAAGACTGTCAAAGACTCCTCCTTGAACCTCCCAAATTGAAAGTTTTTATTATGACCTGGCCTTTTAATGTAACTTGGGCACTGGACCAAGGGCGCCATTGTTACTCGAGCGCAACGTTAGGTGGGGATGTCGATATCGCTTTCGTCACACCAATTCGTTTTAGTATGAATCTACCTGGTAAATAGGAATGAATGTTTTCAAAGTAAACCCGTTTCATCAATAGTAAAAAAAAACGGATTGGACGCATATGTCCGTTTCCCTTTGGACGATAAAACCATGCAAGTGCTGTATCAAGTATAACTAACGAAAATCTTGTTAATTTTGTCAACTTTTCAACTTTTTGGCATCTCACTTTCAATAAAAAAAAAATCAAGGTACTATCACTTAAATATAATAACTCCCTATGCCCCC
>JAQQPU010019961.1:0-15929 GCA_029168905.1 Artemia sp. Kazakhstan ARC1039
GAGAGGCAGCCTGGCCGAGTGGTCCAAGACACTGGTGTTAGCCACCAGTCTCTTCGGAGGAGTGGGTTCAAATCTTACCGCTGGTATACGATTATGTTTGAAAGACTGCAGTGTGAAAAGACATCAAAAATGCAGTTTTTGGTGGAAAAATTTATTCTCTTTTAGAAATAATTTATTTTAGTTACTATGGATTTTTAACCCAATTAATTTCCTTTAAAATGAGCTATTGAACAACCCTCTACGATGTTCCAGTGCCAAGCTATCTGTGGAAAAGAAAAAGAAAAAAAAGAAAAAAGAAAAAAATATCCCGTTTGAGGAGAATAGCGTGGTTAAAGTCAATTTTCTTGATTTTCATGCCAATATATTTCCCTTGCTGTTCAAGCCAAGGGACAGAAAGTTTCTTATACAGGGGTTTCGGACAAGGCGGTTCTAATGGTGTACTTTTTGTTTTGATCTGACTCCTCTGTTAGGAACTATGGGTTTTTATATTTCTTAACATTGGACGTGATCGTCTCTTACTAGGTTGCTAGCTACCGCTGCAACCCGGATTTCAAAATTAAATTAGTTATTATGGCCTAGAGTTAGTTTTTTACCATATCGTAACAATATATTTTATAATAATAGTTATTTTTGTTAATCACAAAATGTTTCTATACACAGCAATTTTCTTTAAAATGAGCCATTAGACAGCTCTTTATTATGACCACGAACTGTTTGATTTATAACTTCAGTTATAGGTTGCTAGCTACCGCTGCAACCCGGATGATTACAAACAGGAAGAAGCCTAAGGATTTTTCTTCTTTGGAATAGAAAGAGACGAACTTCAAACAGTCAAGTAGATAATTAAATCGAATTTATACAATGATTTGTTATTCCAATGATCGTTTTTAATGTAAAAATAATGGAGATAATATGAATGAACCACAGGGTTCAGTTTCTTTGGGCTTGGGTTCGTTTTTTAACAGTAAATACAAACAGGAAAAAGCCTACGGCTTTTTCTTCCTTTAAATAGTAAGAGACAAAACTCAAACAATCAAGTAGCTAAATCCAATGTATGGAATGGTTTGCTATTTCAGTGATTGTCTTTTAATGTAACATAGTAATATCCAAAAGAAATGTTGCATGTTTAGTCCGGGTTGCAGCGGTAGCTAGTAACCAAGTAAGAGACGATCACGTCTAATGTTAAGAAATATAAAAACCCCTAACTCCTGAGAAAAGAGTCAGATCAAAACAAAAATTACACCATTAGAACCACCTTGTCCAAAACCCCTATTAAGGAAACTTATCACTCTTTGGCTTGAATAACAAAGAAAATATATTGGCTTGAAAATCAAGAAAATTGACTTTAACCACGTTATTCTCCACAAACGGGATATTTTTTTCTTTCCGCTTGATTTTCCTCCTCAACTAGCTGGGCACTGGAAAATCATAGAGAGCTGTATAATAGCTCATTTTAAAGGACATTGCAACATCTAGTCACTTTTGTAATTAAAAATAAAATACTTTTTAAAGTAGAATCAAAAACAAATTATTTTTATTTCAATAAGAAATTCTAATTATATTCCTTAAGAAATCATCATAAGTAAAAATTACCCACACGGAAATTGAACTCAGTCCAACTGGTTGAGAGCTATTCCAACCTCTAGACCACATTGGATATATTGAATTAATAAAAACGACCTCTTGCCTATACTAAATCTTATACGCCACTTAATTATAGTATAGGTTAGGAATTCAACAGATAACTTTGCACTGGAACATCAAAGAGAGTTCTTCAATGGCTCACTTTAAAGGAAATTATTGGGGTTAAAAACCTTTTGTAATTAAGACAAATTATTTTTATTACAATAAGAAATTCTAATTATATTCCTTATGAAATCATCATAAGTAAAAATTACCCACACAGAAATTGAACTCAGGCCAACTGGTTGAGAGCTCTTCCAACCTCTAGACCACATTGGATATATTGAAATACTTATAAAGAACGAACTCTTGCCCTTAGTTACCTATGTCTTGTCAAATTTACAGTAAAGAACGATCGCTCATGCATAGTAACTGATATGGTTCCAGGGGTAGTTAATTGTGGTTCGTCTCTTACTATTTCAAAGAAGAAAAAGCCGTAGGCTTTTTCCTGTTTGTAATGATATAGCATAAAACGAATTCCAAGTTGTAACTGACGTCATCCTAGTTGTTATAGTAAAGAACGAACTCTTGCCCTTAGTTACCTACTATGTCATGTCAAGTTAGCTAATTAATTTCATCTAATTTTGTTTAAAAATAATTCCCACACCGGGATTAGAACTCAAGACAATTAATTGAAAGCCAACTACCCTAAACCACTAAACCATATGAGATATCTATAGAAAGCTAATTAATTGTTTTATGATATCTTATAGCATAACTTTCATCGGATATAGCTGAAACCTAGTAAAGAACAAACCACGGCATATAGTAACTATTTCCGGGTTGCAGCGGTATATCCGGGTTGCAGCGGTAGCTAGCAACCTAGTAAGAGACGATCACCTCCAATGTTAAGAAATATAAAACCCCCCAACTCCTAAAAAAAGAGTCAGATCAAAACAAAAAGTACACCATTAGAACCGCCTCGTCCGAATCCTCTATAAAGGAAACTTACCGCCCTTTGGCTTGAATAACAAAGAAAATATATTGGCTTGAAAATAAAGAAAATTGACTTTTACCACGTTATTCTCCACAAACGGGATATTTTTTTCTTTCCGCTTTTTTTTCCTTCTTAGCTAGCTGGGCACTGGAAAATCATAGAGAGCTGTATAATAGCTCATTTTAAAGGCAATTGCAACATCTAGTGCCTTTTGTAATTAAAAATAAAATACTTTTTAAAGTAGAATCAATTTTGTCAAAAAAATTGCATTTTTGATGTATTTTCATACTGCAGTCTTTTCAAAGATATTTGAAGTTTGAAGCAATCAAACAGTTCATGGTAATGAACTCAATAGTAATAATAGCTACTTGTCTCAATAGTAACCGAAACTCCTGGAACCAAAATTTTCTTTTTTGGCTTAATCGCTAAAATTATTATGTAAACTGCAAAAATATTTATGATGCCTAATCAGTAATAGTAAGTTCTTAATTTAAACAACAAAAATACATAAAAATTTTATAATTAGTTTTACTTTTTGTCTCCTGGAAGAAAAATTTTTTCATCTCAGTTCAAAGTTATTATTGTATCCTGGAACCAAACTTTTTTTGGTTTGTAACCCGTAAAGTACGTATCTCCATATTATTGTCTTATAATTGCAATTATTTTAGTTTTCAGTCCAGAATGGCTAAACTTATTATGTAAACTGCATCCGGGTTGCAGCGGTAGCTAGCAACCTAGTAAGAGACGATCAGGTCCAATGTTAAGAAATATAAAAACCCCTAACTCCTAAAAACAGAGTCAGATCAAAACAAAAAGTACACCATTAGAACCGCCTTGTCCGAAACCCCTATAAAGGAAACTTACCGCCCTGCGGCTTGAATAACAAAGAAAATATATTGGCTTGATAATCAAGAAAATTGACTTTAACCACGCTATTCTCCACAAATGGGATATTTTTTCCTTTCTTTCTTTTCCACAGATAGCTTGGCACTGGAACATCGTAGAGAGTTGTTCAATGGCTCATTTTTTAAGGAAATCTCTAGATCTAGCGCTATTTGTACTTAATTTTTTTTTTTTAATTAATTTTTTTTACGAAAAACTTAATTTTTTATATACAATATTAATCAATGACGTCATAGTCTTTGGATGTAGTTACTACATAAAGTCTGGATCATCGAATTAAAGCTGAAACTAAGTAAAGAACAATTATGCCTCCATATATTCACAGTGATGTATAAAATTTCCCATTACATCTGTAAACTGTTCCACAGTTGCCGGTTCATACCTTGGAAGCTTTTCACTAAACATGCAACATTTCTTTTGGATATTACTATGAAGTTTTGCGAAAGCATCTCTAGCTGACTTTTCAACAAAATCCATTCTTTCAGAGATAATTTTAATCTTTAATTTTGAATATTTTTCGTAATCCCGGTAAAACATTCGTAAAATTTTTCTAAATTTACTAAGATCAGCCAGCATTGTTGCCATGTTTTTGGACTTCTGAATATAATTTTTAATTTTGCCCTTATGCGTTCTTTGCAGCTTGTGTAAACTGCAAAATATCCATGGTATCCGAGCAATAGTTTGAATATTTCAATTCAAGCTAGAAAAATACCTTAAAATGTTAAAAATAGTTTTATTTTTGGTTAGGTTCTAACTACCCGATGCGGAATTTACTATGTATTTTCAGACCAAAAAATTCAATTTTTTAATATATTTCATTTTTCAGTTTAGAATCGCTAAAGTTATTATGTAAACTGCAATTACAGTAAAGAACGATCTCTCTCCCATAGTAACTGATATGTTACATTAAAAGACGATCATTTGAATAAAAAGTTATTGCATGCATTGGACTTAGTTAGCTACTTGATCGTTTGAGGTTCGTCTCTTACTATTTCAAAGAAGAAAAAGCCGTAGGCTTTTTCCTGTTTGTAATATTTTACAGCCCATAATTCGTAAAAATAGAGTCAGATCGATTTATATTAAAGAATACCATACAAGGATAAAACCTTTACTAAAGCTCTTCTATCAACAGAATCGAACGCTTGCTCATAATCTATAAAACTGAGGACCAAAGGTGTTTGAAAACTCAGGCACTTCTCAATAATTAGCCTAAAAGTGAAAATTTGGTCGACACATCCTCTACTTTTTCTAAAACCGCACTGTTCTTCTCTTAAAACTTTGTCTACGGCATCTCTCAGTTTCAAAAGTATCATATTACTAAGTACCTCACTACCTACAGAGACGAGACTAATGCCTCAATAATTACCACGCAACCTAGTAATTTAAAGAACAGAGACAGAAAAAGGGACTGGGGAAAAAAGCTTGGAAGAAGAGGGGAACTTTAATTAGTATTTATATATAAAAAAAACCTTGGCCCGTCTGTTTTGGACTACTTACTGTTTTTGTCCAGGCTATAGGAATGTTTTGGATTCCAGAATGTCCAAAGTACCTGTTTATTGCAAAAATGGATAACGTTGCCACCTCCCGACATGATGCCCAGGTCATCCTCGAGTGGCTTAGAGGCAAACAGAAGTGCAGAATGAACTGGACGAACTGCAAGAGGAGATTAAAAAACGAAAGAATTTAGAAAAGATCTCAATTCAAGATTATGTATGGAAAGATTCCGTTCTTCGACAGCAATTTTGGCTAGGGGTTCTTCTTCATTTCGGTTAGCAATTCTCTGGCATTAACGCATTATTGAAAAACATAACCTAAGAAATGTTATTAAAACAAACATTTAACCCCCAAATATTTTCAATATTTACAAGAGCAATTAATTTCTTGGAACTGTTTTTCTCCTGTTTTCGCATTGAAGTATCATTCAAGATCGATCGTTGCGACAGAGTGTGTTGAACTCTAATCCTTTTGAACTAAAGGAAAGTCCTTACTCCACTGCGCAAGTGACAACTTGTAGTATAAAAATAACATTCGATTTATGATGTCTAAGACGTGATAAAAATGTTTGAAAAATTATCCCATACGATTGAGGAACAATAACTTTTTCGTCTCCTTTATCATTTTTAATGGAGCGTCACTACATTTTTAATAATCCTTGAAAATAGTGTCCAACCTGTCAAGGTGGAACTAACACTTTTTATCTCTGCTTAAAGGTTGATTTGAAAGTGATTAAATTATCGATATTATCGGAGTGAAACTCCTTAACAACATCTTTTGTCGGATACAAAGGATAACATTGACAAAATCTAAGTATCAGAGTGAATAAATTCCTTATCTTTGTCGTTTATCAGATAGATTGATAACATTCACAAAATTCAAGTATAAGAATGAATAAATCCTTTATCAACATCATTTGTCGGATACATCGGATAACATTCACAAAATCTAAGTATCACAAAGAATAAATTCTTTATCTGCATCTTTTGTTAGATATGTCAGATAACATTATCAAAATCTAAGCATCAGATTGATTAAATTCTTCATTGAGTATCTTTAGTTACTTACAACGGATAACACTGACAAAATCTAGGTATCAGAGTGAATAAATCATTTATCAACATCTTATGTTTGATTGTTGATACATGAGATAAAATTCACAAAATCTAAATATCAGAGGGAATAAATTCTTTATGAACTTCTTTTGCCAGATGTGTTTGATAAGATTCACAAAATCTCAGTATAAGAGTGAATAAATTCTTTATCAACATCATTTGTCAGATACGTTGGATAACATTGATAAAATCTAAGTATCACAGTGATCCGGGTTGCAGCGGTAGCTAGCAACCTAGTAAGAGACGATTACGTCCAATTTTAAGAAATGTAATAATCCGGGTTGCAGCGGTAGCTAGCAACCTAGTAAGAGACGATCACGTCCAATGTTAATAAATATAAAAACCCATAGTTCCTAACAAAGGAGTTAGATCAAAACAAAAAGTGCACCATTAGAACCGCCTTGTCCGAAACCCCTGTATAGGAAACTTTCTGTCCCTTGGCTTGAACAGTAAGGGAAATATATTGGCTTGAAAATCAAGAAAAGTGGCAGCTACTACAACATTCTGCCTAAACGGGATATTTTTTTTCTTTCTTTTTTTCTCTTTTCTTTTCCACATATAGCTTGGCACTGGAACATCGTAGAGGGTTGTTCAATAGCTCATTTTAAAGGAAATTAATTGGGTTAAAAACCTTTTGTAACTAAAATAAATTATTTCTAAAAGAGAATAATTTACAGTAAAGAACGAACCTTAGCCCATGGTAGCAGAAATAAGAATATCTAGGTTGCACGGTAGCTAGCAACCTATTAATTACATATTCCGGATTGCAGTGGTAGCTAGCAACCTAGTAATTACATAAAGGCTCGATCATCGAATTTAAGCTGAAACTAAGTAAAGGACAATTATGCCTCTATACATTCACAGTGATATATAAGATTTCCCATTACATCTGTAAACTGTTCCACAGTTGCCGGTCCATACCTTGGAAGCTTTTCACTGAACATGCAACATTTCTTTTGGATATTACTAAGAAGTTTTGCGAAAGCATCTCTAGCTGACTTTTCAACAAAATCTATTCTTTCAGAGATAATTTTAATCTTTAATTTTGAATATTTTTCGTTATCCCGGTAAAACATTCGTAAAATTTTTCTCAATTTACAAAGATAAGCCTGTGCGTTCTTTGCAGCTTGTGTAAACTGCAAAAATATCCATGGTATCCGAGCAATATTTGAATATTTCAATACAAGCTAGAAAAATACCTTAAAATGTTAAAATTAGTTTTATTTTTGGTTAGGTTCTAACTACCCGATGTGGAATTGACTATGTGTTTTCAGACCAAAAAATTCCATTTTTTATATATTTTATCCGGGTTGCAGCGGTAGCTAGCAACCTAGTAAGAGACGATCACGTCCAATGTTAAGAAATATAAAAACCCCTAACTCCTAAAAAAAGAGTCAGGTCAAAACAAAAGTACACCATTAGAATCACCTTGTCCAAAACCCCTGTATAGGAAACTCTCTGTCCCTTGGCTTGAACAGCAAGGGAAATATATTGTACAATAAAGAACGACATCTAGCCCATGTTAACTGAAACATAAATAGGGATTATTTAATTTCCATCAGTATCATGGCTGTAGAGATAACTGAAACCTAGAAAAGAACAAACCATTACAGTAAAGAACATTTCACCCGGGTTGCAGCGGTAGCTAGCAACCTAGTAAGAGACGATCACGTCCAATGTTAAGAAATATAAAAACCCATAGTTCCTAACAAAGGAGTCAGATCAAAACAAAAAGTATGCCATTAGAACCGCCTTGTCCGAAACCCCTGTATAGGAAACTTTCAGTCCCTTGGATTGAACAGCAAGGGAAATATATTGGCTTGAAAATCAAGAAAAGTGGCAGCTACTACAACATTCTGCCTAAACGGGATATTTTTTTCTTTTTTCTTCTTTTCCACAGATAGTTTGGCACTGGAACATCGGAGAGGGTTGTTCAATAGCTCATTTTAAAGGAAATTAATTGGGTTAAAAATCTATAGTAACTAAAATAAATTATTTTAAAACAGGATAAATTTTTCCACCAAAAACTGCATTTTTGATGTCTTTTCACACTGCAGTCTTTCAAACATAATCGTATACCAGCGGTAAGATTTGAACCCACGCCTGGTCTTGTCTGAAACCTTACTAGATAAATAATGAATGTCGTCATAGTTTTATATTAGAGCTATGACGTGAATAGAAATCCGGGTTGCAGCGGTAGCTAGCAATCCGGGTTGCAGCGGTAGCTAGCAACCTCCGGGTTGCAGCGGTAGCTAGCAACCTCCGGGTTGCAGCGGTAGCTAGCAACCTAGTAAGAGACGATCACGTCCAATGTTAAGAAATATAAAAACCCATAGTTCCTAACAAAGGAGTCAGATCAAAACAAAAAGTACACCATTAGAACCGCCTTGTCCGAAACCCCTGTATAGGAAACTTTCTGTCCCTTGGCTTGAACAGCAAGGGATATATATTGGCTTGAAAATCAAGAAAAGAAGGCAGCTACTACAACATTCTGCCTAAACGGGATATTTTTTTCTTTCTTTTTTTCTTTTTTTCTTTTCCACAGATAGCATGGTACTAGAACATCGTAGAGGGTTGTTCAATAGCTCATTTTAAAGGAAATTAATTCGGTTAAAAACCTTTTGTAACTAAAATAAATTATTTCTAAAAGAGAATAAATTTTTCCACCAAAAACTGCATTTTTGATGTCTTTTTACACTGCAGTCTTTCAAACATAATCGTATACCAGCGGTAAGTACAATAAAGAACGACCTCTTGCTTATACTAAATTTTATACGCCACTTAATTATAGTATAGTTACATTAAAAGACGATCATTGGAATAACATACAATTGCATACATTGGAATTAGTTAGCTACTTGATTGTTTCTACATTTAAGAACGAACTGTAGTCCGTTATAACTGAAGTGCTATAAGGAATAAAATTACATTAAAGGTCTATAAAGGATCAATATAATTGATTACAAATGGGGACTATGCAAGTTTCATTGGATATAGCTGAAATCTAGTAAACGACATACCAGGGTACATAGTAAATAAAAGTTAGGATAATTCAAGCATATTTTGAAAAGTTACTTGTCTGGTGTATGGTACCATAGCAAGAATCGTCTCTTACTTTTCCAACTAAGAAAAAGCCATAGGCTTTTCCTTGTTTGTAATCCGGGTTGCAGCGGTAGCTAGTTATGATGTTTGGTCAATAGCTCATTTTAAAGGAAATTAATTGGGTTAAAAACCTTTTGTAACTAAAATAAATTATTTCTAAAAGAGAATAAATTTTTCCACCAAAAACTGCATTTTGATGTCTTTTTACACTGCAGTCTTTCAAACATAATCGTATACCAGCGGTAAGTACAATAAAGAACGACATCTTGCCTATACTAAATTTTATACGCCACTTAATTATAGTATAGTCCGGGTTGCAGCGGTAGCTAGCAACCTAGTAAGAGACTTACAATAAAGAACGAACGCTTGCTCATAGTAACTGAAATATTAATTAACAGTAGTAGCTCTAGCTTTAGTGGCAGTATTATCATCGGTAAACTTTTCTAGAGTATGGTGAAATAATTGACTTACTTACATGCTTTATTCTCTGAAATTCGTCTCTTACTACTCAAACTAAGAAAAAGCCGTAGGCTTTTTTCTGTTTGTAATTTCAATCCAGGTTGCAAAGGTAGCTAGCCAACTAGCAAGAGACGATCATGTCCCATAGTAAAAAATGAAATAGCAAATATTATAATAAAGAACGAACTCTTGCCTATACTAGATTAGATACTCAACTTAATTATATCCGGTTTGCAGCTGTAGCTAGCAGCCTAGTAAGAGACGATCACGTCCAATGTTAAGAAATATCAAAACCCATAGCTCCTAAAAAATGAGTCAGATCAAAACAAAAAGTACACCATTAGAACCGCCTTATCCGAAACCCCTGTATAGTAAACTTTGTGTCCCTTGGCTTGAACAGCAAGGGAAATATATTGGCTTGAAAATCAAGAAAATTACATTAAGGAACGAACTGTAGTCCACAGTAACTGAAGTAATAAAATGAATCATTATGTAGATGATTATTTTAATTGTTTACAGTAAAAGACGATCCATGGAATAACAAACCATTGCATACATTGGACTTAGTTAGCTGCTTGATTATTTGAGGTTCGTCTCTTACTATTTCAAAGAAGAAAATCCGTAGGTTTTTTCTTCTTTGTAATCATATAGCATAGAACGAACCCCAGTTGCAACTGACGTCATCATAAAGTGTTACTATAACTTAAACTAAGGAACGAACTGTAACTCATAGTAACTGAAGTATTATAAGAGCTCATTATATAGTGAAAGTAAAGAACGAATAGTAAAATGTATAATCCGGGTTGCAGCGGTAGCTTGCAGCCTAGTAAGCGACGATCACGTCCAATGCTAAGAAATATAATAACCTATAACTCCTAAAAATAGAGTCAGATCAAAACCAAAAGTACAGCCTTAAAACGGCCTTTTCCGAAACCCCAATATAGGAATCTTAGTGTCTCTTGGCTTTAACAACAAGGGAAATATATTGGCATGAAAACCAAAAAAGTGGCAGCTTTTTGGAAAAACGAGGTACACTATTACAACCACCTTGTGCGAAACCCCTATATAGAATACTTATAGTCCCTTGGCTTGAACAACAAGAGACATATACGCTCTTGAAAATCAAAAAAGTGGCTGCAACCAGGATATTTTACATATACGGCATCTTTTTTTCCTGAGATAGCGGGGCACTGGAATATCGTAGAGAGCTGTTTAATGGCTCATTTTAAAGAAAATTGATGGGGTTAAAAGCTTTTGTACTTAAAAAAGTTATTTTTAATATACATAAAGGATCGATACTGTAAATGGTAACTTTGAAAGTATCATCGGTGTCTTGGTTTTATTGATATTTGAATTACAAACCAATATAAATCGACCTCGCGTGGCCTTGAACCACCAACCTTTCGATTACGGGTCGATCGTGCTAGCCACCTGCACCATGACGTTGTTAATTAAAGCTATAAAATTAACAATATCATACATAAAGGACCGATAAAGTCCATTATACATGGGGACTATGTGAGTTTCATCGGCTATAGTTGAAAATATAAGGCTATTATAATCACAATGAAAAGGTTACTGTTTACAACATGTTGAAAAGATACAAAGGGATTGATATCATACGAAGATGATACTCTGCAGGGATGATGATATTCTTGCACATTAATAATAGATTATGAATGAATGAAGTTTATGTTAAATTATACATTAAGGAACGAACTGTCGCCCATAGTAATTGAAGTAATAAAAGGTACCATTATATAGATGCTTGTTTTTAATACATAAATCAAACAGTTTGTGGTAACGAACTGTATAGTAGGAGTGACCCGTCTCAATAGTAACCCAAACTCTAAAAAATGGAATTTTAATATTAAAAGATACGTCAAAAGAATCGGATTTTTATACTGATTTTAAATATATAAGTTTCAACAAGTATAGTCTTAACCATCAAAATTTACGAGCCTGAGAAAAGTTGCCTTTATTTTCAAAAAAGGTGAAAACTCCCCTAAAAGTCATAGCATTAATGAAAATCAAACCATCAGATTCAGCGTATCAAAGAACCTTACTGTAGAGGTTTCAAGTCCCTATCTGCAAAAAATGTGGAATTTTTTATTTTGTGCCAGAAGAAAGATCACGTATACGTGTTTATTTGTTTTTTTTGTTTTTTTTTCACCGGGGGTGATTGCATCGACTCAGTAGCCCTAGAATATCGCAAGGGGCTTCATTCGAACGGACATTAAAAGTTCTAGGGCCTTTTTTAATCAAAAACCAAAAAATTTAAAAATACAATTACTTTTTATAAAAACAACTGCATTTTTGATGTCTTTTCATACTGCATTCTTTGCAAAGATATTTGACTTTTTTAAGCAATCAAACATTTCGTGGTAACAAACTGTATAGTGCGAGCGACTCATCTCAAGAGTAACCAAAACTGTAAAAAAACGGAATTTTGATACCAATAGATACATCAAAAGAATCAGATTTTTTACATTAAGGAACGAACTGTATCCTATAGTAGCTAAAGTAATAAAAGGAACCATTATATACATGATTATTTTAATTATATTCCTTAAGAAATCATAAGTAAAAATTTCCAATACCAGGATTCAAACTCGAGCCAACTGGGTGAGATCCAGCTAGACCCCGGCGCCACGCCGATGAGGGAAGACCGGCGGCGGCGGGGCCAAAAACAGCGTGCCACGCCGCGCCGCCGGTAGGACGCCGGCGGCGCGCCACCGGTAAGATGTCGGCGGCGCGCCGCCGGCACGATCAATGTTGACCGCAAACATTAATGTTTTCATCAGTCTTTCTCAAATCACAGCTTAAATTTACAACAGATTCGAGCCTATTCATGAGTTAAAAAATTCACAAGTCACTGGCGGTAACTGGTCTTCTTCGTTATTCATCAAAAGAAGTAGAAATCTGGTAGAAACGAAATGACTGTGGTGTTTCAGAACCCTTGCATAATACGAGTAGTTGAAGTATCTATTAGCTATGTATTCTTAACATAAATAATTATCAAAATTAGTAGTTATTTTTATCGAGCATTACTGCATATAAACTTCAAATACCGTATCACAAAATTCGTCAGTTATCTGGGTAAAAACTTTGAATATAACTTTGAACCACAGTTTATAGAATTATCCAGTAAGTTTATCGCAGATCATTTCTGGTCTTCATTCTCGGTGCGAACAAAAAGCTCCTCCCACTTATTTCTGCATTAGCGGGTTAGTGGGTTTTCGTCAATCAATGAGAAATGGTTACAAAGTGCATTATTCGTAATAGCGGGTTTCCACTTATTTCCACTTATTTCTATTATAACTGGAAGTTTCGCGCCCAAAGAGAAATCTGACTTGTCTACCCGTGAAAAGATCTAATGCCGCTTATGTTTATATCTGCAAAAACGTTCTCTGGAGCACTCGCACCTCGGTCCGGGTTTTTATAATGGGTGAGATAGGGAATTATCATACTGCTAATTCTATATACTGTGCTTTGAACTTAGAAGCTTAATTTTTTCATAATGCCCTTTGCCTATATCTATTTTGGCACCTTTAAAACAGTTGAAATGGGCGACTTTGATATTGATTGTTTTTTTTTGCTCTTTTGGATTCCTAAGAAGCCTTCTTGTATTAAAAACTGGTTTTTAATAACAATTTAAAAAAATGCATTTTAAAGTTTTTTTGGCTTCTTTATAGAATATATGTCATGTAGGCTAAGGCTGAACTGCTGCTTTTTCATTGCTTTTGGCTGCTCTTTTGGATATTATTCATTTTTTCTTTTGGGGATTCATTCCAAATTATAAACTGATAAATTCCTAATATCAGTCAAATTATAAACTGCATCTAAAAGGAGTAAATTTATCAAATTGAAAAATACTTTGTGAACACTTCACATGAGAACACTTCAATTACAATGACACAAAAAACACTTAATAGTTTATTCGCTATGAAGAAAAATGAAGTGCCAGCTATTTTCTTAGGTAAAAAATGAAAAGCTCATCCGTTTTAAGTGTAATTAAATAATATGTAGACTGAAGTAACTCCAGGGAGATGTTGAAATTTTCATCCTAGTTCGTCACTTTTAATCAAAGCAAAATGTTAGGACACTTAGTATCAGTTATTGAGCTTAAGCTTTGATTTCCAAATGCTCACAAGAAGTCACCTGTGGTCAAAATACTCAAAAACTCCTCTTTGATCCCCACCCAGACTTAAAGCTTCTACTATGGTCATTTCCATGGAAATCTCCAAAGAGTTTCTTTTTAAAATAGCTTTAAAGCGTAGTTTGGCGTATTTAGACTTTTTTGCTTTTCTTCAAAGCTTTGAAAAAAGTGTTATAATATTCCAAATGTTACATTTGTGCAAATTTTTGGTAATCATTTGTGGGGTGATCGAATTTTCTAAACCACTGAAGATACGTAAGAACGTTGTAACATCTAGTACCCAGAGGTCATAAGACTGTCAAAGACTCCTCCTTGAACCTCCCAAATTGAAAGATTTTTTTATGACCTGGCCTTTTAATGTAACTTGGGCACTAGACCAAGGGCGCCATTGTTACTCGAGCGCAACGTTAGGTGCGGATGTCGATATCGCTTTCGTCACACCAATTCGTTTTAGTGTGAATCTACCTGGTACATATGAATGAATGTTTTCAAAGTAAACCCGTTTCATCAATAGGAAAAAAACGGATTGGAACCATATGTCAGTAGAGAGGGGGGTACCAGCGCGACGAGAACACATATGCTGCCACCTACAACTTTTTTACATAATTTATGAATGTTTTTATGGTTTTTCTAACTTGAAAAACAGGATTTTGCTCACTTTTATGGATGTTTCTTGGACGGTTATGAGTGTTAGTTAATTTATTTGTTGTTTTGCATGGATGTCAACATCAATTTATGGATGTTTTATGGTTTTTCTCACTTTAAAAACAGGATTTTTCTCACTGTATGGATGTTTCTTGGACGGTTATGAGTGCTAGTTAATTTATTTGTCGTTTTTCATGGATGTCAACAGCAATTTATGGATGTTTTATGGTTTTTGTCAGTGAGAATGAAAAAACAGGATTTTTCTCACTTTGATGGATGTTTCTTGGATGGTTATGAGTGTTAGTCAATTTATTTGATGTTTTTCATGGATGTCAACAGCAATTTATGTCTGTTTTATGGTTTTTGTCACTGAGAATGAAAAAACAGGATTTTTTTCACTTTGATGTATTTTCAATGAGAATTGTCTCCGGGCGAAGTTTATTAATGTCTTTGGTGTTCGTCCAGGAGAATTGTTTCCGGGTGAAGTTTATTAATGTCTTTGGTAATCGTCCAGGAGAATTGTTTCAGGGCGAAGTTTATTAATGTCTGACGGATGATGTCAAGGTTGATTGATTTGTTGGTGTTCATCCAGGAGAATTGTTTCCGGGCGAATGTTTTGATCTTAGAGATGAAGAGATTAACGTGGGAAAGGGCCTCCTAGGAATTTCAAATGTGACAGCGCAGGGATGTCAAAACAAAAGGAACACGCAGAAATTATGTTTAGAGATTATTTGGGCGAAACCGTTTTAGACATTTTAAGGAATTATTTGGGCGAAACAGTTAGAGACATTTTAGAAGATGATTTAGAAGAGGATTTGAGGGTGAAACTCTATGGTCGTTATAATCCGGGTTGCAGCGGTAGCTAGCAACCTAGTAAGAGACGATCACGTCCAATGTTAAGAAATATAAAAACCCATAGTTCCTAACAAAGGAGTCAGATCAAAACAAAAAGTACACCATTAGAACCGCCTTGTCCGAAACCCCTGTATAGGAAAACTTTCTGTCCCTTGGCTTGAACAGCAAGGGAAATATATTGGCTTGGAAATCAAGAAAAGTGGCAGCTACTACAACATTCTGCCTAAACGGGATATTTTTTTCTTTCTTTTTTTCTTTTTTCTTTTCCACAGATAGCTTGGCACTGGAACATCGTATCCGGGTTGCAGCGGTAGCTAGCAACCTAGTAAGAGACGATCAGGTCCAATGTTAAGAAATATAAAAAACCCTAACTCCTAAAAACAGAGTCAGATGAAAACAAAAAGTACACCATTAGAACCGCCTTGTCCGAAACCCCTATAAAGGAAACTTACCGCCCTGCGGCTTGAATAAAAAAGAAAATATATTGGCTTGATAATCAAGAAAATTGACTTTAACCACGTTATTCTCCACAAACGGGATATTTTTTTCTTTCTTTTCCACAGATAGCTTGGCACTG
>JAQQPU010019963.1:0-12074 GCA_029168905.1 Artemia sp. Kazakhstan ARC1039
CATTGCCTATTTGAATGTAATATGCTGACGTCTGCACAACATACCTTGCTTTGTAAACTGTTAAAATGCTTCAAACACCACAAAATCTCACTATCAGCCAAGAGCCTAGCCAACTATACCTGCACACAGAGCAAAGAAATCGATATATATTATCTTACATTTGAACTCTTTGAGTCAAAAGATCTACTGAAAGATATCTGAGAATATCTAATAAATAAGAGACAACCAAGACAGTAGCTCTGTAGCACACAGAGGGAAGCAAAAAGAAGAGGGCTAAATAGTACCAACTGAATAGCCTGCCTGCTGTGAATTAGAAGAAGAAAGAAGAAGGGAACGTTTGGACTTAAGCATTTGAGATTTTTCAACGTTAGGTCATTTTAATCAATCCGTTTGCTCATTTGTGAGTACAACTCCAAAAAAAATTCAGACATCTCATCTGGATGCAGTGAACCTGCTGATCACTCAATAGGCCAGTGTTTTGCTGGCTTCTCATGAGGCAGAGTCCATTTGGTCTCAAATTTATACAATCGAGTATAAGAAAATGAGCTGGGCTCAACCAAATTTTAAATGGATCTTGTACCCGCCCTATTTCTTTCTTTTTGACATAGCACTTGAGGAGGAACAAATACGTCTTTCGCGATATTTCCAGAAGCCTGTGAATCCATATTCCCTCAGCTTGAAACTCTTTGTTTAGTATATTGATCTTTTGTAAGACAAATGAAAGAAAATATAAAATAACTTTCACAGATGAATCACGAATAAAAAAAGAATTTTATTAGCCTTTTCTTTGGCTCCTCTATCCCCAGTGGAGTCAGCTTCTCCATAGTTGGTAAAGAATAAAGGGAGTGGGTTCCACTGCGCAAAGATCCGTTCAACGGAAGCTTCAAGGGTGAGCCATGGTGTACTTGAAGTCTGCAAAAGCTTATGGTTTTCCACACGACAGAAATTTTAGTAGGTTTTTAGTTCGTCCCGTCTTTTTGGGCTATTTGCCACATATGCAACTACGTCAAGAATAAAAATGTCAATTCTATCTGGCAACTTCTTGGCTGCAGAGAATGGCTAGTGCAGCCTATCACAAGCAAATCTGGCACATATTCTTTTAACAGTACACCAAGACCTTTTTAATGCCCAGCGTTAACACTAGCATTGTCAAAGGTAATCACCATCAAATTTTGCAAAGGTATTCCTAGGCTTTCGAAATGTCCAAGTATTAGATGTTTTTGCCCTTCTGAACTGCCCTCACTTACTTGTAAAAGACCCAGATTGTCTTCTCGCACTATATCTTTGGAGTCTTTGTATTTTGATTTAAGGACCAAGACCTTCTGCCAAGATTTATCGGTAGATTCGTCAACTATTAAAGAGATATGAGCTTTCTTTAGTTCACAAGAAAGCACATCTCTTTCTAAAAGGGTAATCACGTGTCTAATTATCCCACTAGTTTTAGTTCTGCCCTGATTGAAGCTTTTACAAAGTTATGAGTCTCCAAAAGCACTTTTCAGGACTTTGATTATAGGGTCCATTTTTGTAATGGGAATGTCTTCCAAGACGACCCATGACGTAAGTTTCAAGCTGGCTTCAATTATAGACTCAGCATGTAATTTTTTGGGAAGTTCTTCATACTGCAGCAATGATGTTTGATTGTTCTGAGCCCTGCTCTTGTGAAAGTTTGTTCTAAGGTAGCACCTTACGTTTGCCAAACATCCGATTATGTCCTTATGACACACTTTACAGTCCTACAGTCCCACCCAATTATGTATTTTCCTAAGTCCTGGTATCACTTAAAAAACGATCAGAAATTAAATAAAAAATAAATTTTCTCAACTGAAAATAAGGAGCAACATTAAAACTTCAACCAAACAAAAATTAAAACGTATATGAAGGGGGTTGTCTGCTCCTCAACACCGCACTCTTTACGCTAAAGTTTGAATTTTGTCCCAATTCCTTAAAAAAGACTCCTGAAACACAAAGGTCGTTTAAGTAGAACAATAAGAAGCTTTTTTAAAAGTACTAAAAATCTTTAGCGTGAAGAGCAAAGTGTTGGGGGAAGGGCGACCCTCTTTAAATACGTGGTAATCTCTGTTCTTCTTAAGTTTTTATGTTGCTCCTTACTTTCAGTTGAAAAACTTCCTGTTTCTTTTAATAGTGTCAAAAACCAAGGCTGAAATAAGTATGCAAAAAAGGAAAAAGGCTTGTACAAAAATACTAGGTAACTGTTTTCTTCGTGTCTCTTGGACAAGATTACTTGCTTACTGTATAAGCTCTCAGGAATGTTAAAAGGGGTTATTAGCCTATTCTACAATCAGCTTTGCTTAAATTTGAGAATATAGGCACTTAGTATTTCTGCCAAGCTTTTACCAAGCAAAGCTTGGCAAAGACAAAGATGTTTTAAACTCAGTCGTACTTGAAATTCAGCAAGCGAAATGGATGTGGATGATTTTAATACCTGGGCACAGTTTGCTCCCTCCCCCAACTGAAATTTTGAGTCTTTAAAAATTTTATCAAACCTAAGACAGGCCTGCATAATTCAAGCATCCACAGAAAAGGATCATTTTTTTAGTACACCTGTCTTTTTGGTTCTATATTGTTTATTTTTTGGTAAATATTGACTAGTTCATATTGACTGACCTATGAATAAAGTAAACATACCGCTCGATGCCTTTTCTTATGTTCTTTCCAAATATACTAATTGCTTTTGGTGTAAATTCTCTTTACTCCCAACCCCTAGGTTATATAATTACTCATTAGGGGGGGGGAGCTTGTAAAGTTTATTTCTGACGCAAAGAAATGTTAAATTTGGATTCAGGATGCAATTCTGACTATAGAGGTAGGTTTGAACTTTACCCCCATCCCAATGTACAAATATATACCCTGAATTGGTATATTTGGGTGCGGCGAAGTGAATTGTAGCAATAGAAAATTGGTTGGCTATGCTAAATGTGGTACTTAATACTGACCGCTTCAAAGGCGATATTATGCCCAAAGGTCGTGAACTTACACCTTGTAATTTCTCCGATAGCGCCGCTTATAGCGCTGAAGATTGTGCCAACAAGGCCTGCGCCACGCTCAATTATTGAGTGAAAATAAAATGTACAGCCATGTAAACGTGACCTCTTTTTCTTGAGCTATCTGGAGATCTGATTCCCTGGGAGCGTTACCTTGGGGATTTTGCGAACTAATAACCTGTTCTCAGACTAGATCCAGACATATAAAATGAAATAAACACAGGTAAAAAAAGCAATAGATTTATTGAACTTACATGTTTAGGTGAACAGCAGTGGGTCACTCCAAGCGACAATAACGGTGACCGAGATGAAAGAATTTAAGACTTCTATCTGAATGGTCCTGCTTCTACTTTACGAATCTTTTAAAAAGCACTTTTACCCCTCTACCAAACGTATCTCTTCAGTCCTGCGCTGTAGGAACTGGCTCATAATTAGCCCGAGTGGTCCAAGAATGCGAACCTTTCGTCCAATAAATTCTTTTAAATATTTCTGATGATTTAGGCGTTCACACGGTTCTTATCGTTTATACTTCCTTAGAAATATTGTACGTAGCATCTTTTTTATTACTCACTCTCTTAGCGAAATCTAAAGCTTGATAGCACCGTCCTTTGTCTGGGGGTGACTGCACTTTTCTCTTTGCTGATTAAAGACTTTTCATTTTTGAAACTAGATTTAGCTTAATTAGAGGAAGTCAGAATTATCTTTAGAAAGAAGGAACTTTATTTTGGTATTTTAAATACATCGCATTTTACTCATGGTACATATTACCCTTCCCATCAATTAATGACGCCCCGTCATTAGTAATTGCTTGCCTTTGGGCTTTTAAAATGTTTGCCATTTATTAACTATTTCCTCTATATAATTATTTTATATTTATGTTATGGCTTAATCAGGAGTGTTAAAAATTTTCTCTATTACTTTTCTTATTTTATTCTACATCCCTATCTAAAATTCGTCTACCGGACTAAGATTATTCATGGTTCTAGGCTAGCTACTAAAGATTTTTTTCTACATCTAACACTGATTACTTTTACATTTCCAACAAGGTTGGGGCTATTCTATCTTTACATAAGTTTTTTTTTGAATTCACTTTTTACAAGGCTTTTTTTTTGCTGTCTATATGGCACACTACTTTCTATCTACACTACATTAAACGGATAACATGATAACACTACACCTAATTCTACTTGAACATCTAGCGGTACATACATGAATGATTTATAACAAACAATATTGGGTTTACCATATTCACTGGTAACATTAAAAAACTTTCACTATTGGGATTTTTGAGTTATCAAAGTTATTAGGAAGTAACATATGTAAATTCACATCTATTTCATTACCTTCGAGTCCTTAGTGTACTCAATCCTCCTGTTGTAAATTATTGTCCTTCACTCCTTTTGTCTTGGCAAAATTCTTTGAAGCACTTACGATATGGTTTCTTCATGGGACAGTTCAAGCACGATTGTGTTCACATGATGAGCTTTCTCTAATTGTCAACTGGGAAATGACGCTTCCAACTGCAGGTGTTGGCATACGCTATCAGGGTTCACTCTCACCTGCTTTTCCTTTGATAGTTCATAGGGTGCCTTATCATTAAGGGGTCGAACACTGGGCGTGCGTTTATTTTCTTCTCAGCATATCATTTTTAGGATATTTTGAGGCACATAGAGAATGTATTCTCGCGTAAAATTCGTGAGAATTTTCAAATATCATTTAACTTCAAATATCATTAAATATCGTTTATCTTGTACTGATCGATGGGGTTCTCAGAATTAAACTTCAAATTGTCTATAACTTCAACTTCAAATATCTTCAAATGTCTTTAAATATCATTTAACTTCAAATATCGTTAAATATCATTTAATTTCAAATATCATCACTATACTGTCAAATGATTCTGGGGTCCAAAAATGGGTATCAAAGGCGATATCTATGTATTTATATCTTGTACTGACCGATGGGGTTCTCAGCATTTATGTGATTCTATAGTTCGATAAAGCACTGGATACTGAGATTCAAATATAATGTTACCTGACACGTAATATGGTTTGTGGTCGAAGAAACAATGATCAAAGGTAACTGTTGCTTTCGTTGACGAAGATGGGATGAAAATTGCCTGGAGTGTATGGAGAGTACTCTTGAGGTATGATGAAAATAGATGCTACTAGGTTGTATCTGCACTGGGCAACTCCTTGTAATGCTCTATATCCAATGTGTCCATCCATTTCCTGTAATAAAAATAACGAGGCAGAATCACACGTTCTTTGAAGTACTTACTCATAGTACAAATAAGTCACGCAATAATTGGGTACATAAAACGACATAATTCCCATTGGGAAATTCAATACATAGAAGTTTCTTCTAAGTTGTTATAGCCTAACGACGTTATAAAATATTAATTCTTCAACTTTAAGTGTAGTATCTTATTATACTTTCTAATATACACTACTACATACACTTTATTTTAACTTCTTTCAACACTTAGCTAATTTTACATTAGATTTAAAATAATCATTTAAACAGAGTTTATGCTACGTGGTTAATTTTGAGGTCTAATTTTACAAATTATTTCATGCCTGCATTGTTCACGCACGTCCGTGCTGTTTAAGAAACGCATGTTGCAGCGTCATAACCGCACGGTTTTACGTAAACGATACTACAATGAGGGAACAAGACATAACAAGGACGAGTGGAGACCTCTATACCAGCTCGTTTTCTAATGTCTTCCCTATTTCTTGGCTTAGACTCTCTCATGGGGCTCCGGGTTTAACCTCTGCATTTCAGCTGTTTCCCCGTGTTCTTCTCTTGGTTTTCGTCTTCTTAGTCTTAGGATTTTTCCGTAATTAAAAGTCAGTAGGGTTCTTATGGTCAGGGAAGTTGCGAATACGAAACATACGGCAAATAGTATGTTCCACCAGAAATTGGTCGATTCTTTGAGTTCATTCGTGTTTTTTCTAGTCTCGTTACTTGTTGGAGCAAGGTCTCGAAAGGTTTGGGGTCCAATTTTATAAAGATTTTCCATGCGTCATGGCTAACTAGCAATGAATTTTCATGCTTGAATATTACTCCATGTTTTACAATATCTTGGGCCACTACGTGAACAACGAGGATTAGGATGATATTCTTAGGCCTCATCTTATTGTTTGTTTCTAGAATTAATTTATCATTAATTGTACCCATTTTTCGCAAAATTCTTTTGTATACTGATTTGTTATTATTATATTTTTTTTCAAAGGCACTTTAATTTTTACTTAGGTTATTTCTTATTATGTAATCATTTTGTGGCATTGGCCAAAGAAAACTGATTTGTAGGCGTAAAACAGAATAAATATTTTATGACTAGATAGGTTAGGAAAGTAAAGTTAGGACTTCCGAGCTTTATTCTGGTCGTGATATACCACTATGACTGGTTGAGGTATAACTTTAAAGATTTGCTAATAATCGCTATACAATTTAATTTTGCATTGTATTTTTCGAACAAGAAGCACATAAATAAGTAAGCTAGCAGCACATAATTATACTGTTGTCCTATTTTTTTTTTATAACTTATTCCCCGAAATTATATTTTTTTTTTCAATATACATATCAAAAGAATCGCCTTTTAATGCTGATTCTAAATATGTGTAATTTAATTAGTTTCACTGCACCTATTTAAAAGTTACGTGTCACCTATTAACGCCCTGTGTAATTGTTTCCGTGATAAGGTTTCTGTTGGCTTTCTAGGCACAATCTATTTGTCGACTAATTGGGATATAGGGGCTATTGGCTTCACTCTATTTGATTTCTACTATCAGATCGTATTTATCTGATATAAAATCTATCTGATATTCGACTAAACTCTACTGATTTATAATCAGACTAGACTTGAGGATGATTCGTCATTGAGTAGCCGTAAGAGCGGACCAGAATTATCAATATCAGCTATCCCAAAAGGATGCATTGCCTTCTCTGTTTGTCCTAATGTGGGCTTATATTCTTTGTAAACAAGCATGAACACTGGCTTGTTTTACATCTACATGGCTCTAAAGCAGCCATGGTTTAAAATTCCAATTCGAACTTTCTTGTGACTCATTTTGCGGAGCTAATTCAGAATTTGAATTTTTTCTAACACCATTATTCAGATGAAGGTCATCTGTGTAGGTAAAGGAGACCCTTTTAAGACCTATCCCCATGCCTCCATTTTCTGTGATTAACGGTTTCTTTCGCCGAATTTCTCGCCTTATGCAGAGTTCCAGTCACAGCTGGGTAACAACTCTTTTTTTTTGCTTCCTTCGGTGACTTTTGCTAAGCTTCCACTTTTGTTTTCTTACATATAAGGTTACTTTTCTTGTTTTTTTTCATCCCTTTCCTCAAGTAATTTAATTACATATTTATATATCTTTTCCTTCCCTTTGCTTGTGAAACTACATAAGTAACCTAGTATTTGTTAACTTTAACAAAGGTAATTCTGTTGCTTATTACGTCGTAAAATGCCATAATTTCGAAGCATCTCTACTCCTAAAACACTCGGAAATGGCAGCTTCTAACCTATAATTGTTCGGAGCACAATTTATGTGCTTCCTTTGCTAAATTGTAGCAGTGTTATCCTTGAACAATAAGTTTATAGCCTGTAACTGTAGTAAGGCTGAATTAGGACCCCATTTGCTACTATTATGCCTAAAATTCTTCTGTTTCTACCAACGTTTCATCGGTCCAGCTAGATTTTGTTTTTCTTTACGTATTATCTTTTATTTTATTCTTTCAATTCACGGTACAAATACTTTATTATTTAGTAATATACGGCACTACTACATTGCATTTATTACCAACACTAAAAAACTACTAATTATACACTTGCTTCTACTTGTTATAAACTGAATACTATTTTTTTTTCATTTTACAATTCTTCATTGAGCCTTTTCTCCATTTTTCTATTGTACCCAACTCTTTGAGGGGATACAAATTTATTTCTAATAGCCAAAGTTCAAGCAAAGCTGCTCGAAGTTTTGCTAATTCGAGCGCCGCTAAAAGCGAAGTCCATTTACCTTCCTCTTTTGACAAAGCCATTTCTGTTTCAATATACAATTTTTATTTAGTCAACTCGACTCAGTTTTCCCCACTTCCACCAGTTAAAACTTAAAGAAAATAAAAATATAGTATATATGTATACAAGCATTGAATCAATTCAAAATAAATTTATTTTTTCACTTAACCTATTTTGGGGGAGGCTATTATCTCCTATGAGATATTCTAAAGGGTTTCCCTGTAATAGCTTAGCGGCAATAGGTCTAATCACTTTACTTATATGTCTGTATCTCTCCAATAATTAAATTCGAATTACAAAGTTATATAGCGTAATTAGTTCGCAAGTTTTCCTCCAATTTCCGTCCGCGCCATTTGTAGCGATGAAAAAAACTAGTATTTGTAGCGATGAAAAAATAGGCTGGCTATACTAAATGTGGTATTAAATACTGACCGCTTCAAAGGCGATATTATGCCCAAAGGTCGTGAACTTACACCTTGTAATTTCTCCGATAGCGCCGCTTATAGCGCTGAAGATTGTGCCAACAAAGCCTACGCCACGCTCAATTATTGAGTGAAAATAAAATGTACAGCCATGGGAACGTGACCTCTTTTTCTTGAGCTATCTGGAGATCCGATTCCCTGGGTGCGTTACCTTGGAGATTTTGCGAACTAATAACCTGTTCTCAGACTAGATCCAGACATATAAAATGAAATAAACACAGGTAAAAAAAGCAATAGATTTATTGAACTTACATGTTTAGGTGAACAGCAGTGGGTCACTCCAAACGACAATAACGGTGACCGAGATGAAAGAATTTAAGACTTCTATCTGAATGGTCCTGCTTCTACTTTACGAATCTTTTAAAAAGCACTTTTACCCCACTACCAAACGTATCTCTTCAGTCCTGCGCTGTAGGAATTGGCTCATAATTGACCCGAGTGGTCCAAGGATGCGAACCTTTCGTCCAATAAATTCTTTTAAATATTTCTGATGATTTAGGCGTTCACACGGTTCTTATCGTTTAAACTTCCTTAGAAATATTGTACGTAGCATCTTTTTATTATTCACTCTCTTAGCGAATTCTAAAGCTTGATAGCGCCGTCCTTTGTCTGGGGGTGACTGCACTTTTCTCTTTGCTGATTAAAGACTTTTCATTTTTGAAACTAGATTTAGCTTAATTAGAGGAAGTCGGAATTATCTTTAGAAAGAAGGAACTTTATTTTGGTATTTTAAATACATCGCATTTTACTCATGGTACAGAATTTGCGCCAAAAACGATTATTATATTCGGAAAGAGCATAAGAAAAGGCATCAAGTGATATCTTCACTTTATTCATTGGTCAAAAATATGAACTGTTCAATATTTGCCCATTTTTCATTGTCATTTTCAATTGGCTCGAATATTTTTGGCCCTGGATTCATTTCTGAAAATTTCATTCACCTAACTCAACTGCTTTCCAGGGCAGCAAAAAGTGTCTAAAGTCTAAACTACAATTTTAGGCAACCCCATATTTTCCTAATTTACCCTTTTATATCATTTTGATAGTATGGGCCCCCAGGGGCATCCTGAGGGGGGGAGGGGCGCACCACCCCTCCAACTTTTTTGGCATGCGGTAAAATTTTCGCTGAAGGTGAAAATTTGGCAGAAATTTTGCTAAATCGGCTGAAATTTAGCAAAATTCTTGATTTCTGCAGAAAATTTAGCATAAATCAAATAGCGATTCGGTAAAACTTACGAAGATTGCCCCCCTCCCCCCCCCCCAATAAAATGAGCCTCAGGACGCCACTGTGTGTCCCATCCAAATCAAATTCTTGGACCCCTGGCTGGTAAGATAAGATGTTTATTTCAGAAACAATGGCTATAACAAGAAATTATGGATCATTCACGCTTTAAAATGGTAAAAAAGCCTAAAGTCTTTGCAGAATTTTATTAGTTTGAAATTAGACTTTAGTAGGTTAATTTTGGTTGTTGCTTCTACATCGCCTTAGTTCATGTTTCACACTCACTTTTCCATTTCCACGAAGAACAGTTGTGCCCAACAGCTTTCAACTTCCTTCTATAAAATTTGATTTGAATTCACCATGTTTTCACTGGTTATCTACGCTTTGATCTACTTATTGGTAAATGGCTGAAAACACGAGAAAGAGGCCTGGGGAACGGCCCAGTCATAGATAACAAACATCATACTGGCCAGCTGTTCTATCTTTTGCGCTTAAACAGTTTAATTTTAATTTTTTATTTTGCTTATTACTTTTTCTATCATCATTTCATAAAAGTGTGCAAAAAAGAGTGCAAAGAGCAAATGATGGGCAAAAAGAGTGCAAATCCGGTCCGTGGTGTGAAAGAGTGCAATGAAAAAAGGTGCATTTCACACGAAAAGTGTGCAAGTTGGCAACCAGCTCGTACTCCAATTAAACAGTGTAGCCAAAACAGCAGCGTTGCCAGCAGACCAGAAAATTTTGTAACGTCCAACTCTTAAAAACGTAACATTTTCGTTACTTTTAATAGGAAAGTCTCTTTTCAAAGCAGGATGCTTTAATTTCACTATCAAGAGCGGTACTTAAAAGGGAGAGGAGACATTTGTTGCCTGTATAATTTGAAAACATATCTTTTTACGTAATCTCATTACAAATCCTCCCTCCAACTTTTAAAGGTGCCTAAAAAGTATACAATAATAACAATTCATACTTCTTTACCTTCATGAAATTCCTATTTATTCAGCTGTAAGTGCTGCTTTCAGTTTACCTGCACAACAGAAAGACAACCCCCCCCTCGACGCGTGTATAAAACCCCAGGCTTTTATTTTGCTTATCTTGTTGTTGTTGTTGTTTTTAATTGCCATTATTGGTGTTTTAAACCGAAAGTTGATGAGTAATACGTACAAAATAAAAGGAAACTAAAAAAACACAGGACACTTTAGAGTTTTAAAGAAAATAAGAAAACTAACTAGATTTTTTTTTTATTGTTTATTGTTAAATTTCAATAAAAACGATCTTAATAAACCATCTTCTTAAAAAGACCCAAAAAATAATTTTAATCGCTCCCTTCCCGTCTAATATTTTAGATTGGCTCGGCCTCAGTCTCACCTCCTCTAGCTTCAAGTTTGCATTGCTCCAACAAGAAGATTTAAGCTATTCCGAGTGACAGAGTTTTTGTTTTGTTTTTATTTTATCGAACAAAAAATACCTCAATCATTGTCTTCAGTTCCTATACAAAACAACAGTAATTTTACATAATATACATTTTTCCGTTTGTAATTTGAATCGTAACTCCCAAACAAAAGAAAGTAAGAAATAAAAGGAGAGTTCACACAATTCAGCCCCAAGACTATTACCCTAAAACTGCTTTGATGGGTCTCACAAGTCCAGGCACGTACAAAGAAAAAAAATGTATATAATGTCTCATCCAATATTACAACCTAAGCTAACACAGGCTCGAGATATGCTCTTACCTTGTGCTATACTGATAAAAGTGGGAAGTAACTGAACATTCGGAAGTGGTTTAAAAATAGTTCACAAATTAAAAAAAAAGAATTGTGTGACAAAGAAATAAAAGGAAGATAGAATATAAAGATCAGTGAGTTAATAAAAATGAACTGGAAATGGTTTAATTTGAAAAATTAAGGGGGCTAATAAAAAAACCTATAATTTAATAAAGAAATGCCGAGAAATTTACGTTTCAGGGGGTTGGGGCCATGAATCAGTTTTTAAGTAAACTGTAAGCCAAAAACAGTTAGTGAACTTTCTAAGTCAATGGACCGGTAACCTGCTTTGACCTGCAATTTTGAAGAAACTTGTACCACCTTTACTCAACGCAGTATTAAAAAATTCAAGAACAGTTAGTGAACTTTTTAAGTCAATGGACCGGTAACATGCTTTGACCCGGAAGTGATTATTATGTTTAGTATAAAAGCAGTTTGTATTAATTTTGACAAGTTAGTAACTCTACTGATGATGATGACCGATTGTGTCATCGAAATATTTAGAGTCTTTGTTTTATATTTTCATTTCACTGTCTAATAAAAGGACCTATCCCTATTTGGAATTCTTATTGACTTCGTCAT
>JAQQPU010019965.1:3702-15928 GCA_029168905.1 Artemia sp. Kazakhstan ARC1039
ATGCAATGTTAGGACTTAAACATTCACCCCTGCTTGCTTGCTGCTTGCTTATTGAATAATGATAAATGTACAGTTTTGCTTTAGCTTATTAATTTTTTTAGGGTTATCTATTCAAACAATAAACCGAGGAACCATTCAGTGTCTACATTGCCTGAAATTGTTAAGCAGATTAGCGTAAAAAATAATAATATTCGCGCGCAAGAAAATGATGTAAGCATTTCTGTACCAAATTTTATTGTCCTGGTGTAGCTCTACTTGGTTCAGTCTACTTATCTTTTTTTTTAACCATTCTCGGGTTTTTGCGAATCGATACGCCCGAGTGTTTTCCAAATATTTTTTCTTCTCTGTTTCTCTTAGCCCAGTGTACTTGCCCAGTTGGTTATTAGCCGATGGAAGACGAAAGAAATATGGGGCTATTTTGAGGTTGCAAATCAATACAGTGCCCTTTGTTCCTCTATATTTTGACTTTATTAAGGTTTACTTGTCTCTCTCGATAAGTACTGGAATTCCAATATAATCAGAGAAAACGAAATTTGCTGGTCTGGTTCAAAGTGTCAAATATCGTTACAACTATATATATAAATCATTTGGG
Organism: Artemia sp. Kazakhstan ARC1039; assembly: GCA_029168905.1. Taxonomy (NCBI): domain Eukaryota; kingdom Metazoa; phylum Arthropoda; class Branchiopoda; order Anostraca; family Artemiidae; genus Artemia; species Artemia sp. Kazakhstan ARC1039. Next base: position 4,295 of record JAQQPU010019965.1, read on the forward strand.
TTTCAAAGTATTCAGATTTTCATTGTGATCTGCTTGGATTTCTTCTACGTGCCCTTTAAGTTACCAGCCTATCAAAGACAAAGCAAATTTTAGGTCCATGTTCTCACATCATGAACCGATTCAGCCAAAATTGGCTTCAAATATGTGTTTGCATAGATTTCTACCAGGCCACGAAACCTACGAATTTCATTCTTAAGTGGATTAGAGAGATGGATTAAATTAAAGGTCTAGTTTTTCTTCGTCCTAAATCTTTTAGCCTTTGGTCTGGAATTATCAAAAGCACTCAAAGTCAATTAACTTGGTTGAAAAAAATATCGCAAGTCCTAGTTAATGGAAAAAAGTTTTAACCCTGTTATTGTGTGAAACTAGTTTTTAAGCTTTTTAAGACAAAAAGGTTTTACTGCTCTTTTTTATTTCCCTAAGCTTAATTTTTGAAGTACCCTTTCCTTCCTCAAATACTTCTTGAAAGTTTTAAGTTGATTCTCCAGTAATTCCAAGGGTACTGAAGAAATCCTGTTTCGATAGCCTGGGCAAATTTACTGTCTTTTGAATTACCTCACCACTTGAACAAGAGTAGATTCAAAATACCCCGGGGGCTAATAGTTTCGTGACCCTACATCACCTCCTTCTAAAAAAAAATGTGAAGTACTCTTGTCTCTTCCACCAAATACTCCGAAATTTTCAGCTAAATCCTTACAATTTGTTCCAAAGATGTTGCAGATATGCCATTTTGATTGACCAAACATGTTGATTCTCTCCATTTACCTCTTCGCCTCCCTCAAGATAATACTTTATACCGACTTGGCTTGCCATCATACCCATTGCGGCGCATAATGGCAGAAAACGGTTCTTTGCTGGAGTAAAATCCCATATTTAAGAAGGGCACTATCTATTATGATTTCCATTCAAACTAGCCCTCTCCCTATGTTCTCCGAACATTGGATTGATACTATCACTCTTGGATATCAACATGCATTGGAAAAAAGTTTTCGGCAGACAGCTTTTGAGAAAACTTGCTTTTCCCGTGAGTACGTATATGTGCCGTGGTTTTCCATTTACTAATGTTCATAACTTAAGATCCGAAAGAATGTAAACTTGTTTCTTGTTAATGGATTATTTGTATATTGCCATTATGGATTGTGTTAAATTTTTACGTTATGCGGCTTACCCTACGTTTAGCAGAAATTATTGCGATTCTTTGCGACACCTTATTGAATAAGCAGGATTGTGGTGCTCTATTGAACGTGATTTGAACATCAGAATGAATTTATAGAAAAGAAGATAAAGAAAAATCTTGCAAACCCGTAGAAATATTAAAACTAACCAAAAATATTGGTAACCTATCCCAATAGATAAACATTCCAAAAATGAGTATCTATAAAACAAGGAACAGTAGCTTATTGAGCTATGAAATACAACAGACAAATAATTAATTGTAATGGGTTGCAATAAGTACTTTTGAACAGTGGCGTAATTTTGTCAAATCCTGGGGGAAGGGGTTAAAGTCGGAGGCGATTTTCCCAAATTCAGTGAAAATGACAGGAAAAATTGAAAAATGAGCAATATAGTAATCAAACAGATAAAGATACACTAAAGAAAATTGACCCGTTACTGTTGATGCTTGAATTGTGCAGGCTTATTTTAGGTTTGACAAAATTTTTGAAAAAACTAAATTTCAGCGGAAGGGAGGCGCAAAGTGTGGTCTAGGGGGGGGGGTCTAACCAAATTCAGGGAGGGTTAGTTACCCCATCCCCCATACCAAACTACGCCAATGCTTTTGAACGCAACTCAGTAATTACAATTGACTATTGAATATAATAATTAAAATCAATCGCAATACACAGTGGTGCCAATTCACAATCATTAGGGGGTGGGACAAAATGTATTTTCTTGAAATCTAGGGGGGCAATTTTGTTTTTTTCAATTTTTCAATGAAAATACAAAAAAGGTAATTTCCAAAAAAGGACAAAATTTTCAAAATCAAGTATAGGGGGGGGAGATTGGGGGCCTGCCACCCCCCCATCGATTGAAACCACGGGTAATAAGTTTATTCAGCGTGGGGTATATCGTGTAATGACAATAATAAAGTGTCGAAGTCTAACCAGAAGATTTTGCAAGACTTGGTCTATGCTTGTTTTTACAGTTTTTTTCTGGTGACGTTGTTGATCAACAATCCGTTCTGGCGTGACATAGTTGACCAACAATCGTTTTCTAGCGACCAACAGTTGTTTTAATGATCAACAATGTAAATGAAAACAATCTACAATTGAAATAGCTGTTTGTCAATTTTGTTGGTCGAATCTAGGAGTGAAATTCTAACGATGGATATCATGGGGGATTTGTTTTTAAAATTTAGAAGAGCAAAACTATTAATTTCTCATAAAGGTTTTTTGCATAATATTAACTTGTATCTTACCTAAAGTAAGATGAGAAAATATTTTCTTTTGAATTTACCCATCCCTTTTCCCTTCAAAGGACAGGGAAGAAATCTTGTTGTGCTTTATGGAATATAATTTGATCAGACAATGAAAATGTTTAAAACTGGTGACAATTACAGGAGTAAATATGAGTTTGATCAAAAATAGTATATTGTTCAATTCACTTTTAAAATATTGCCGTTTTTTTCAATATTAATTATAATCTGCCCTCCCGCGAAAATTTCTTGTTGATTAACAGTTGCAGATATACAAATTTATTCTCGCGATTGTTGATCAACAATTCGTTTGCTAGAAAAAGCCTTATGTCATCTACGGCAACTTCAAGATGGAAGGCCGATTTCGCGAAGAAACTGATGAGAGTTTTGGCCAAATTATCAAACAGTAGATTGCTATTTAGTCTATTTATTTCGAGGTGTAAAGAATAAGGTAAATACTATTTTGTTGCTGTTTCTGTCCGTATCCAAAGGTGAGGTCTCTGAAATAAACTTGGCTAGTAGGCCTACAGCTAGCCTGAAAGGTGTTCAATTTTAACCTTGGTCAAATTTGATCTGCATATTAGGATAGGTCTATTCTCCATTGATTGACCTCTTTCTTGAGACAAGATGAAGAATTATCAGTAACGCAAAAATGTTTTTGAAACTGGCTTCTAAAACAGTCTGTAGAACTGCAAACTTAGGAGCCTCACAATTTATAAACTGAATAGCCTAGCCTACACAGCAATGGGTAAATTTCTATGTCAGTCATGTAATTTAGCTAAGATGAAAGTGAAAACATCATTTGATGCCTTATTTATACTCTTTGTAATCCTATAATTGCCTCTGGGGCCAATTGCATCTTGAGCCCTTCTAGGGGCCCCAAAGGTGTTTCATTTTTGTAACCACACAAACAAGTTATCAACACTAGTTAAGCAATTGAAAAATGGTTAAAAACATATCAGTAATTTATAAATAAGTTGTTCAAGAGTAATATATTCTAAAAATACTTATTTATAATAATTCAATCCTCATTTATTAGGCAACTCAAATATAAACCATTTTCTTACTGTTCCAAGTTTCCAAATGCTATCAACAAAAATAGCACTGAATTTTGCAGTTCAAGACTGCTGTCAGCAATTCTGGTTATATTCCAATTCAGGGTATTTATTTCCACATTAGGGGGGAGGGTAAAGTTCATAGTAAATTTGCAGTAGGCCATATAATTTAGCTAGGCCTAGGATAAAAGTGAAGGTAATTTTTTTGTTATTTGTATTATTGACTTATGAATAAAGTAAACATACCACTTGATGCCTTTTTTTTATGCTTTTTCCAAATATAATAGGCTAATCATTTTTGTCAGAAATGAATTTTACCCCCCACCCCTATATATACCAATTCAGTATATATATTTGCACATTAGGGGGGGTGGGGGGAAAGTTTAAACTTACCTCTCATTTACATCAGAATTAAAATTTACCCCCACCCCCTAATGTGCAAATATATACCCTGAATTGGTATATATAGGGGTTGGGGTAAAATTCATTTCCAACAAAAATGAGTATTATATTTGGAAAGAGCATAAAAAAGGCATCAAGTGGTATGTTTACTTTATATGTAAGTTAATAATATGAAAAACAAAAAAAATTACCAAAGTAATATTTGAGAAAATATTTGAATAATTTACTGATTAGTCAATTTGCTTCACACTAGTCCTGATAGATTATATTTACATTAACAACAAAAATGTCTTACCTATTAAAGTGGTAACTTTTAAGTGACATTTAAGTGAAATAAAGTTTTAATTATATCTACTAATTAATTTACCTTTTTTTTTAGTTATAGTGCTAATAAATTATATTCACACCAACAATAAAAATCTAATACCTTTTAAAGTAGTACTTTTATAATACCTTGAATATGATATTATCATCCTCATTTCAAATCTTCCAGACACGTGTAAGCAAAATTTTTATTAAAACATATGGTGATAATGCTCAGCAAGCAATGCGTAATGAAGAGCCAGGTGAATCAAAAGGACCGTTTCCATGAGGGGGGATCACTTAATGGCTTGACCCCTTCCAAACGCCCTACTTGTACAGAAGTAGTGAATATGCATGTAAACAAATTTTGGCAATAAAAACCTTGACTTCTAAGTCAACATGAAGATTTTTTTAAAAGCATTAAGTGATGTTTATCACTTAATGCTTTTTTTATGCTCTTTCATAATTCATATAAAATACCTTTTGGGCCCCTTTAAGGGCTCAAGATGCAATTAGCCCCAGAAGTGATTATTGAATTATGAAGGAGCATAAAAAAGGCATCAAATGATGTTTTCACTTTCATCTTAGCTAAATTATATAACCTACTAGAAATTTACCCAACAATGCCCCCCCCCCCCCATAGTGGTTCCATATAGGTTAAAGGCCAAAGAATTATACAAAACTAAGACAAAGGTTAAGAATATTGGCTCCCAAAAGGGGACATGATAGAGCAAAAAGAGACATTTTTGAATGTCTAATTTCTATGTGCATTTTTATGGTTTTGTTTATGTTTTTTAAATTTCATCAACAGCCCCCCCCATTATAGGCCTAGGCTGTATAGAAAATACAGTAAAGATTATGGTAAAGATGGAGAAGTTTACATTAATGACTGAAAAAAAAAGATTAATATACAACTTGATGCCTTTTTTGTGCTCTTTCTGAATATGTCATTTTACTGGGCTATATAAACAGGTTAAAAACAAACATTCTTACTTCATTATTGCAGTCATTGCAGTTAAGACATTTTGACTGCAGCTTGACTACACTTTAACCCCACACCCCCTAATGTGAAATATATACCTAGTATAAGTTATGTATTTTCCATGTGTTCTCTGGCTCTTGATTTTGTCATGGTTGATTGAATTTATACAGGTTTAAACACAAGTGATGGTAACATCACTTTGTAGCAAAATGGAATTATAATCAAATAGTAGTAAGTTTTTAACCCTTTCCTATAGCAAAAAATACGCAAAAAAAAAAATGTCTCATCTTTGAGGATGCATAAAGGGCTTAAAACTGAATTTCCAAGTAAAATGACTATTATATTCAGGAAGAAAATAAAAAAAAAGCATCAAATGATCCCCAAGCAATAGCAAATTCCCTTAGTGATCAATTTGCCTCCATCTTCACATCTGTTGACAGTGCTCCACTCTCAGGTCCCTCAAATATGACATCATAAGTGTAATGCAACCTATTACTATCAATAGAGGTAACCTTGGAACCTGTCTTTAAAATCTGAACTCAAATAAATCAGTTGGACCAGGAGGCATTTTCCCAAGACTTCTCAAAGAAGCACATGCTGAACTTACTCTTTCTTTTTTATCCAGCTTTTCCAGAAGTCTCTAGATTTAAAGTGCTTACCTGCAGAATGGAAGTTAGCACATATTACCCCAGTGCACAAAGGTGGTAACAGAGATGAGGCAGTTAACTACAGACCAATTAGTATCACCTTTGCTGTGGGAAAAATGCTTGAAAGCATAGTCAACTCTGTAGTCATTCAAAATCTGACCCAAAATAAGCTGCTGTCCCCATGCCAGCATGGTTTCTATTCTGCTAGATCAGTTGAGACCAACCTTAATGATGCATATGCACATGTTACTGAACTTATAGACAAGGGTTCCCATTAGACATGATTTTGCTGGACTTTGCTAAAGCGTTTGATAAAGGCATGCCACAGGTGACTGCATATTAAGCTTTTGGTATTAATACAGAAACTATTGAATGGGTGATACTTTTCCTTAGTAATAGAAAACAAGTAGTTAAAGTGCTTGGGAATAATGGACAATCATTTCTCTCTGATGCTGTGGAAGTGGAGTACCTTGAGACACAGTTCAGCACCCAACTTTATTAATATTTTCATTTATGATGCACATTGTAACATCAAAAATAAAATAAAAGTTCAGGAAAAATAGAAACCATTCAAGCAGACTTGGACTCATTTACTTGGTAGGCAGGGACTTGGAAGCTGAAGTTCAGTGTCAAATACTGTAATGCAAGGCTATCCACTTTGGTAATAAAAACTCTAGGCACCAGTACTCAATTGAGTCAATGGACAAAACAAGGCAGTCTATTGTCAGTAGTCATGCTGAACATGATCTGGGTCTATTAGTTGATGAACAGCTTAAGTTCAGTTTTCATGCCCAGACTTGGGCAGCAAAGGCCAGCAGACTCTTGGTATATTTAAGAGAACTTTCAGAAGTCACTTACCTTCAGTTGTTTCAATGCTCTATAAAGGTTTAATTTAACCTAAGCTAGAGTTTGGCATGTGCATTGCAAACCCAATTAATAAATCTGACCAAGAAACTCTAGTATCAGTTCAAACAGTCTCTTCTGCCAGTATTGAGTCATGCAAATCATCAGTTAACAAGGAATGGTACAACAAGCCCTGGTGATTATTTTGGCACTCACCTGATTGGTCAGCACACAATCTTCACCAACTGGCAAATACAGGATTATCCTGTTGCTGGCAAGTGTGATTTAAGGTAAAGTAATTTACGGTGATATGTTTTTGCCATATTTGTAGGTCAGTAATGTAAACTCTTACACCTTTGCCTTTAGTACCATTAGGCTCCATATTTTATGCTCTTTTCCAGCATAATAGTTGTTAACCTTACAATGCACCTTCCCCCACAGACACATGTATAGCCCTAATAACATATTTGTTTTTTGTTCTTTTCATTGACTGGTCTGTTGTAAAACCAGTTACTCTGTATAGACTTGGAAATATTCAGTTTAGCCTGAGTGAGATTGCTGAATATTGGATAAAAAAAGAACCACTATGTTATGTATATGAGTTAAAAGAATTAAAAGTGTGAATAGTAATAGAAGGAAACATGATAACCTGATTAATGTAAATATCACAGTTCATGTAATTATCCAGTAAGCTTATCGCAGATCATTTCTGGTCTTTGTTCCCGGTGCAAACAAAAAGCTCCTCCCACTTATTTCTGCATTAGCGGGAATGTGGGTTAGTCTGTTTCCGATTGTTTCCAACAAAGTGCATTATTCGTAATTGCGGGTTTCCACTTCTTTCCAATTAGATCACAGTCTGACTTGTCTACCCATGAAAAGATCTGACTTTGCTTATGTTTATATCTGCAAAAACATTCTCCAGAGCACTTGCACCCTGGTCTGGGTTTTTATAATGGGTGAGATAGAGAATGATCATACTGGATAATTATATAAACTGTGGTAAATATGCTGTGTTTTGAATATTAAAAAATTCATTGTTTTAATTAATTTTTTTTATATAATGCCTAAGACTATGTGAGGCCATCTGGGGTGCAGGACTAGGGGTGAATTGTCCAAAATGCAAACAAAACCATAAAAATGAGAATAAAACTAATGGTGCTCTTTTTTTCTGGCAGGTTTCCTTCTGGAAAGTTGCTATTCTTAAACCTTTACCAAAAAAAACTAAAACAATGAGATACATATATTATAATATGCAGATTTTTATTACTCACATTTCATGTTTCATTCCATTGTTATCCACATTTTTAGATTATATCTAATGTAACAATTTTGTTGAAAGCATCAGGACAAAGTGGTTTTCAGAGGTCAAGAGTGAAGTAAACCCATTTAACAAAGAAGACACAGTGGATCATATGATAAACAATGCAGGAATATGTTATTTAGGACTGTATATGGGACCATCAGGGGGAATTGTGCATATTGTCATAAACATGTTTATTATTTTGTAAAAATAGCATAAGCAAAATTCTAGATTAGGGGTCTTTGTCTATCTTAGAATGTAGACTAGTTGAGTTAGATTAATGAAACTCTAAGGAATAGATCCAGAACCTCTGTGATCCCATAGGAAGATATTTTGAAGTAGCCTACCTATGAAAAAATGTATCATTATGAAAGATAATAAGGGAGGACTCATTCAAGGCCCTGTGGTTGTATTGAGTACAGTTTCAATGCTTCAAGAAGGGTCTATTGGAAGGAAAGTGGTAATTTCAGCAGCTGTGGTAATTTCAGCTCCAATAGCATATATTAAAGTTGCTATGTTTAAAAAACATTTGTTTTTTACTGAATTATGATTTTTTTGAATCAAATTAGAGGAAAGCTCAGGGCTGAACCTGCTTCACTTATAAAAATGGAAAAATTTTTCATTTTGTGTTTGATGTCTGAAAACCAATTTGTTAACCTTCTTAAGATGAGACACAATAGACTTTACTTGCCTTTAGTAAGTTATTGATATCTGGTGCCTTTTTATTTACTTCTGATATTTTGGTGATTTAAATTGTTAGCTAAAATAAGTATTGGTTTCCAGACTTCAGCTTTTTTTGCCTATGAAGTTGCTATCTATTTTTTGGAGAAAAGATGGCATCCTTTGTCAAATGAGTAGTTTTTTGACAGCATCTACCTACTCTAAGGTTTGACACCTTTTCAGGTTACAACAAGTTGAATTAAAAAAAAACTTCAATAAAACAGTTTTAAACATTGCAATGAACATGTTATGTTTTTAGGATTTAATGTCAGTTATGTTTTCAGGATGCAATCATACCATTACTATTTTTGAAATTTGTTTTAGTTTAATTGTAAAGAAATGGTAATGAACCAACTTTTAGTTCAATTAAAAGGACTTGAATTGTGAATGTAGCCGTTACCAGCATGTTATCTTTTTGCAGACTATCATAGCAGAGTGCTATCTATGACCAGAACAGTAATTTTTTTGCAGCAAAACATGAAGTTTTTGGCAGTTTTGTGGCAGTGGCAGGCAATTATATATTAGTGCAATACTGTTTATATAGCCTGGAAGTCATGAATTCATAAACTTTTTGCATAATTACAAAAACGAATGTACACACAGTAGAATAAAACAAGCAAAGGTTAAATCAAACACATTACCTTAAAAATTCTCTTAAATTGCACTTGCTAGCAGTAGGGTAAGTCCTGTGTCTGCCACTTTCATTGATGATAGTAAGTCCTCTGTGGGTTCCCAAGCAGTGGTCCATGGTCTATTCAGCCACTCCCTATCCTCTGATGACATGAAAACGTCCTTATTGATAGATGTCTCTATTTTCTCACTGAGGAAGTTCCACAAGTTGGCAACTATTTGAAAATTTGCAACCTTATAAGAAAATTAAAATATATTTTCTTGTGAATTATTATTGCTTCTAATCAGCAGTTGTACCAAACCAATCCTGCTCAACTCATCCTCAGGGCTATACTGTGGTGTTTCTCCTCCCCATAGTATAGTGCAGACAGTTTGATATAATTCTATTTTCCCTTCTTGTTTTAGTTTTTTTTTAAAGCTTTTTCCAATAGGCAATGTTTAGAAGTCCTCCAAAAAAAAGTCCCACCAGATCCCAAATCAAATTCCAGTGAAAGTGCCATAGTGAAAGATACCCATCTTGGCTGGTCAAGTACACTATCTCAAAGTTCAAATGATAGCTCCAATTCGGAGAATAGGACAATGATAAGTGTAGGGGCTAATGTAACCATAAATGATGATAATGGGTTTCAAGAGGTCCTCTCTAGAAGCTCTAAAAAAAGGAAAAAAATCCCCCCAATCAAAAGCATTTCCCCTCTCCCTGCCCAAGATCCTCCCTCCAAAAACTTAGGAATTTACCTTAAAATTACTCCTACTACCCCCTTTGAAATAAAAATGATCACTGCAATAAGAGTTGTAATTTTTAAATTGCTAAAATCAATGTTCTCTCTTAATATTAACCGTGATGGATCTCTACTAATAGCTGTAGAAGATCAGAAATCAGCAGATACAATAATTAACCTAAAATCCCTTCTTAATACCCCAATTATTGCATCTAATTGGAATCCAAAACAATCACCAACAAAAATAGTACGGTAGTTTATAATGTTCCCCCAGAGATATCCACTCAGGAGTTAAAAGAAGGCCTGTCAGATAGGGCTGGAAACACAATCCCAGTTGAGGATGTTACCCAACTTGGCAAACCTAACTCTAATGGCCTAAAAACTAGTACCGTAAAACCACCTAACAAGGGACGCAGCCCCATCTAGGGACATTTTTCTAGGAAAGTTGCTTAGGCCAAGATATATGGAGAAGTTTTAAGGATACTGCCAAACTAAAATTACGGTCAGTAAGCCTATTCATTTTACATAGAATTGTGCAATATTTTATTTAATTTAGTGATTTTTTGTGTTTAAAAAAAAATAAAAAGCAAGAATGGGTAATTTTGATTTATTTTTTACGTCTGGAAGTGTTGTCTGGTGCTACAACTGGTTGACTGAAGCGGAGCTGAGAGCTAGCTAGACGAATAGCTATATTGTCAAGGATGACTGTTACCAATTTTCTAAGGAAAAGGTTTAGTTTCTAAGATTTTTTTATATTTTTTACTAAAATCTGTCTTTTTCGGGTTGTAAAGTGCTCAATCAAGGGACATGAGCATAAGAAGGAAGCAGGTGGACAAGGATGCCCTAGAACGTACTCTAGCCGCTGTTGACGACGGAATTTCTTATAGAGAAGCTGGTGATAAATTTGGCATCCCAAAAAATGTCCTCTATAGACATCATAGTGCAAGAAAAAAGGGTCATAAAATTTTAAAGATGGGAAGACCTCCCAAGATTGACGAGTTTCAAGAGGAAGAACTTGTGAAAAGCTTGGTGACTTGTGGACAGATGGACTATCCCATGACAGCTTTTGACTTGAGGTGTTTTGTGAAGTATCACCTAGATCGCCAAGGGAGATCATCTGGCAGATTCAAGGACAATATTCCTGGCATGCGGTGGGCAAAAAAATTTCTAGAAAGAAACAGTGGCGAACTGTCAGAGAGAATGGCCTCAAACATAAAAAGAGCTAGAGCAAAAGTGAATCATGCTATGGTTAGGGATTTTTTTTAGGAATATGCTAAAGACACAGAAGGAATTCCTCCTCAAAATATCATAAACTATGATGAGACAAATCTGACTGATGAGCCAGGGAAGAAAAAAGTGATTGTGAAACATGGCACAAAGTATCCAGAAAAGATTATGAATTCCTCAAAAGCGAGTGTTTCGCTAATGATGACAGGCACAGCAAGTGGTATAGTGCTGCCTCCCTATGTGTACTACAGGGCAATCCATTTGTATGATGCCTGGACCATCGGCGGCCCAACCGGTGCAAGGTACAACAGAACAAAGTCTGGCTGGTTTGACGGCGTCACTTTAAAAGATTACTTCAAAAAGATTATTTTGCCCTACTGTCGTCGGCTATCT
>JAQQPU010019966.1:0-15925 GCA_029168905.1 Artemia sp. Kazakhstan ARC1039
CGATCATATATATATATTTATATATATATATATGATCACATATATATATATTTTATGTTCGATCCAGTGTCAAGCAGGAGAAAAAAAAACCGCAGTGAAAATTAAGACAAGTTACACTTTCAATGTTTTTATAATGATTTTACTCGGTCAGGCTATATGGTGTTGGATTTTTTCTCTGAGAGACAAGCTTTAATTTCTTGTTTATTCTTCTTCCCACACTCTTTGGAAAAGAAGGCTGAAATTCACGCTGGAATCCTATTTCCTTCCTCCAGTTTTTTCTTCCTTTTTTTGCTCAATTAATATGAGCAGCTGACAAGTACAAATGATATCTGTTTATATACGATAATCCAATGAGAGTCTAGACAAGGTTGATATGACATAAAATTTTCAGAAAAGCATTTAAAATTGATAGAGTAAAGAAAAAATCCAATAATCAAACGTGTATGTACAGCATATTCGGAAATTGTGCCAGTCAACCTCATGTGCGCTGCTGCAACCCATTGGGGTTGGATCATCGCGTGAATGTTACACAGGTTCTGTTTATAGGTCTGTCTGACACAAGGTTGGTCGACCTGTCCTGCGGATTCCTTGAGGTTACTATTCCAAGATCTGTCTCAGGATCCCATCATTCTTCATACGGATCACGCGTCCGAAGTACCGCCATCTCTGTTGCTGAATGAGGTCTGTGACAAGTGGCTGAACTGAGAGCAGACTGTCTTATTTGTGACGTGTTTATGGGTATGTTACAAGGGCATTTATCAAACAGTTCGTGGTAACAAACTGTAAGTAAAGAGCGACCGCGCTCAATGGTAACCGAAACTGTAGAAAACGGAATTTTGATACCACTAGATACATCAAAAGAATCAGATTTTAATGCTGATTTCAAATATATAAGTTTCATGAAGTTTAGTTCTACCTATCAAAAGTTACGCGCCTGAGAAAATTTGGCTGATTTTCGAAAAAAGGAGGGAAGACCCCCTAAAAGTTATAGAACCTTAATGAAAATCACACCATCGTATTTAGCGTATTAGAGAAGCCTACTGCGGAGGTTCCAAGCTCCTATCTACAAAAAAGCGGAATTTTGCATTTTTTGCCAGAAGAAAGATCACGGATGCGTGTTTATTTGTTGTTTTTTTCCCCAGGGGTGACCGTATTGACCCAGCGGTCCTAGAATATCGTGGGAGGGCTCATTCGAACGGAAATTAAAAGTTATAGTCCCCTTTTTAACTGACCAAAAAAATGGAGGGCAACTAGACCCCTCCCACGCTCATTTTTTTCCCAAAGTCACCCGATCAAAATTTTGAGATAGCCATGTTGTTCAATAGGGTCGAAAATATGATAACTATGTTTTTTAGGATGACTTAATCCCCCGAAGTTCCCGGGGGGAGGGCTGAAAGTTATGAACTTTACTCAATGTTAATATATAGTATTGGTTATTGAAAAGTATACAGACGTTTTCAGAGGGGATTTTTTCTGGTAGTGGGGGGGGAGTGGGTCGAGGGTTATGTAGGAGGATCTTACCATGAAGGAAGTTTTCATGGGAGAAGAGACATTGCTATGAAGGGATCGCCGGATCTCCCAGCTTTATTTAAATAAAGATCAGAAATATATATAAAAAAAACATGATTTTTAACTGAAAGTAAGGAGCAACATCAAAACTTAAAACGACAGAAAACATTACGTATATGATTGGGTTTATCCCCTAGTCAATACCTCGCTCTTTAAGTCAAAGATTATTTAGTACTTTCATAAGAGCTATTTATTCTAATTAACGGCATTTGTGATTAAGGGGTCATTTCTAAAGAATTGGAACAAAATTCGAACTTTAGCTTAAAGAGCAAGGTATTGACTAGGGGGAGAACGCTCTAATATAAGTATTAAAAATATAAGAATACAGAGGTTCGTTACGTAAGTTAATTCGTAAGTTATGTATATTTATTACTAATAAAAACGTTCGTAAATAAAATTAAACAGGTTTCGAGAAAGCCATTGAACCAAATAAAAGTAAAATTAATATCCAATTTTTTTTTAATTATTCATGTACGGTGAGCCAAAAACAAAACCTGCATTAATTCCAAAAACGTTCAAAAATTAAATAAAAAAAAACAAGTGTTCTTTAACTGAAAGTAAAGAACGACGTTAAAACTTAAAACGAACGGAAATTATTCCGTATATGAAAGGGGCTGTCCCCTCCTCAACGCCTTGCTCTTTACGCTAAAGTTTGCTTTCTCACAACTTTATTTTTTTAAAACAATGAAAAACTTTAGCGTAAAGAGCGAGGCGTTGAGGAGGGGACAGCCCCTTTCATACACGGAATAATTTCCGTTCGTTTTAAGTTTTAACGTCATTCCTTACTTTCAGTTAAAAAACTTGTTTTTTTATTTAATTGAAATAAAAAGAAGACGAGTTTTTGCATTAAGTTATTTGTAAAATTTTGTAAGTTAGTAAATATTTCTTATTACAGGTTTTTTAGTAGCTGTTATAAAAATTCGGGAAGAAGACTCCTCTATCGCCTGAAATACGATATAGAACAGTTTGTAGCGACGAACTATTTATAAGGAGTGGTCTGTTTTAGTAGTTACCAGAACTCTAAAAAAAAACTAGTAAAAGTATATATACTTATAAACTTCGTTTTTATGGAAACTCTAGATATGTAAACCTCAAAAAGTTGAAGTGTCATAAGAAGCTACTTAGAATAAAAAAAAATTACATTATTTTGAGAAAACGAAAAAACATAGCCAAGAAAGAGCAGTTATCTTTATGAAAATGTCACTAAAATATTCAACATATTTGAAAACCCTAGAACAGCAATTTAAAGGTTCTATCTAGAAAAAAAGGAGATTTTAAACAGTTCGAGGTAACTAAGTGTAAGTAAAGAACAACCCATACGAACAGTAACCAGAACTCTAAAAAACAGAAGTTTTGATAAAATTAAATACATAAGAAGAATCTGTTTCGACGTGCTACCAAATATGCAAAATTCGGTACGTTTAAAATTACTTATCAAAAGTTGTTTTTAAAAGAAAATGCACAGAAAGTTATTGAAAAGAAATTCGTGCTTTTTTAGAAAAAGGAGAGAAAAATCCCCAAAAAGAAATTTAATCGTCGTGAAAATTATGTCATCAAATTCAGAGTATCTCTGAACTCTAGAGCAGAGGTTTCAAGCCACGATATAAAAAAAACAATTTAAACAGGAAATTTTAAGCGTGGTCACGGATGCGTTTGTACTAAACTGGTGGTCGTTTATTGGATCACTCGAACTGAAATTTAAGGTTGAAAATTTATAAATTTGAAGTGTAAATCTCTGTTATTTTCTCCTGTTTTGGCTCGAAAAATTCCAAAAGACTGTCACGCCAAAATTCTGGTTAGCTTAGGTCTATAGATAACCAATTTGAATAGTCTTTCAGTTTCACAGTTCTTTTGCTCTCAATGGTTGGTTTGTGCTTCAACCGTGTATATAAACTGTTGATGCAGTACGCTCATATTGCTGAAAATGTAATTTTAATACTGAAGCGTTAATTTTAAATATCGGAGCTCTAAAACAAAATGTTTACCTTAAGAGTGATGAGCAGGGGCTTGACTGGAGTGATACCTTCCCACTTATTCAAATAGAATCTGTACTATCTTGGAATGCATACACACCTGAATAACCTGTTTTCTTGAAGCATTCCTATGCGAAAGTTCAGTTTTAGTGTAAAGAGATGAGAGTTGAGGAGTCATTTGTCTACTTCATCTATAGGATAAATCTAAATTATCCTTATAAGAGGGTGGTTGCAACCCCCTTTAAGCAGCCCCTAGCTTTTTAAACTAAATGTTGACTAGTTAGTAGCTTGTCTCGTATGGATAACACCGGTCATCTACACCTTTCAAAGAGAGCGAGTATCCCCTCGTTTGTCAAGGCCACCCATTAAGGCACTCTTGAGGATCGATGAACTCCCCTAAGGCACTCTTAAGGATCAATGAACTCTGAACAAACCCGGACAAAGCGATTCCAATGGTGTACTTGAAGACAAATGAGATCTAAACAAACCCGGTAACATCGATTTCCTACGACGCTCTTGAGGAACAATGAACTCTGAACACAGCCGGACAGGACGGTTTTTCTTTCCTAATACTATTGTAAACAGATTTTGTTATGATCTAAGATGTTCGTTGAGCATTTTTCCGATGATTTCCGAAATATTTGACTGGAGTAAGATTTGAACTCCTAAGCATGAAGAAATAACGTGCTAGTCAACTGAACTAACAAGTAAATGCTAATAAATTGTTCTTAGAAAAACTACTGCTACTATTACTAACAACTCACCGCAGCACCAAGCCACCTGAGGCCAACACAGCTACGCACGCTCCTCCTCCACCCTAATCTATTCAAAGCCTCCCTTTTTACACCCGCCCACGAAATTCCCATTTCCTTTAAATATTTTATGACGTCCTCCCACCCAAGACGGGGACGACCTGCTTTCCGTTTAGCCCTAGATGGTTGGCCGAAAAGAACAATCTTAGGCAATCTGTCATCCTTCACCCGCACAACGTGCCCTAGCCACCTCAACCTTTCTTTCATTATAGCCCTAGAGAGCGGTATTGAACCACATTTTTCGTATAGCCTATTTTTTGAAATACGGTCAGTCAGCCGGGTAACCAGAACAATCCTTAAGCAATTTCTCTGGAAAACATCTAGCTAATTTTCATCCGCTTTTCGGAGAGTTCATGCTTCAGAGCCATATTTGACCACTGTCATCACTGTAGCTTCTAATATTCTAATCTTGGTTTTCAGACTTATCTTCCTATTCTTCCAGACTTTTTTAACTGCGAAAAAACACCCTGAGCCATGGCTATTCTATATTTAACATCTTCACTGCTCCCACCATCTTTACTAATAATACTACCAAGGTAAGTCAAGCTGCCCACCTGATCAATCTTTTTATTACCCAACCTCACCTTTTCATCTCACTTATTCCTAGCCTTAGTGACTTGGTCTTCCTAACATTAATTTTCAAACCAATTCTAGCACCCTGAACTCGCAAAACCTCTAAAACTTCATTCATTTTGCTCACTTTTTCATCTAGGATGCTTAAATCATCAGCATAATCCAAGTCCAGGAAACTTTTTCCTCCCCATTTGATTCCGTGGTCTCCCATTGCCTTTCCTGTGCTCCTTAAAACAAAGTCCACCAAAATAATCCATACAAAGGGGGATAGAACACAACCCTGCTTAACTCCTGCTTTAATACAAAACCAGCTGCTAACCTCATTTCCTACCTTAACCGCAGCAGTGTTATTTTCATACATAGCACTAATCACTTTAATGTATTTGTCTGGTATATCATACAAGGATAAAACCTTTACTAGAGCTCTTCTATCAACAGAATCGAACGCTTGCTCATAATCTATAAAACTGAGGACCAAAGGTGTTTGAAAACTCAGGCACTTCTCAATTATTAGCCTAAGAGTGAAAATTTGGTCGACACATCCTCTACCTTTTCTAAAACCGCACTGCTCTTCTCTTAAAACTTTGTCTATGACATCTCTCAGTCTAAAAAGTATCATATTACTAAGTAATTTATTACCTACAGAGACCAGACTAATACCTCGATAATTACCAATCTCACTTCTATCACCTTTCTTTTAAAGTGGCTTAATTAAGGTTTTCCTAAAATCGTTAGGTACTTCCCCTTTTTCAAAAATCATATTCATAATCTTCAGTAACTTATTTCTAACCTCAGAGCGACCATATTTAAGAAACTCATGTATCACCCTATCAGCACCTGGAGCCTTATTATTCTATAATCCTTTTAGTACTGTTGCTAATTCCTCCTCACAAAACAAATTTTCCTTCACATCCAAGGTATCACAAACTTTTTCATTTTCCTCTATATTTTTTCCTGCAACTCTATCTCGGTTAAGAAAATTCTCAAAATGTTCGGCCCATTTCTCTTTAGTTTTTTCCTTATCGCTAATTGCGACCCCAATCCTATCTTTATCTGGGCCAAGTCCGGATTGACTACTCCCTCTCAATTTGTTAACGTGCCAGTACAATATTTTACTATTATGCCGTCTAACTGCATCTTCCAGATCCTCGGCAATTTTATCCATTTCCTCCACTTCACACCTCCTTAGTTCATATTTTAATGCTTTCTCCATTTCTCCATTTTCTTTACATTTCTTTTGTTTTCATACAATCTATCACTTAGATAATTCTTGTACAAGTCCTTTCTCCTTTCTATTAAACCTAAAGCTTTTTCACTAATATTCTTAGCTGCAGTTCTAGTTTTCTTCCCTAATATACCTTCAGCAACTTCACAAATTATTTTTCTAAAATTATTCCAACCATCTTCCACATTATCAAATTTAAAACTCTCAAGTTTAGTATTCAACTGTTCCTGGAAAGTTTCTCTCAAATTCTCATCCTGGAGACTATCAACATCATAACTTCCCGGGAATTAGTTACCCCTCCGATATTTCAGCTTTAAATTAACCCTTGACACTACTAGATGGTGATCTTTACTTTTAATATCAATAACAGCACTCCTATATACCATAGTATCTTGTATTGATCCTGCCAATCTTCAGTTTACTATAACATAATCAATAAGGTTTGCTGTCTTACCATCCCGTGAATACCATGTTAACTTATGAGCCATTTTATGACCAAACACCGTATTGGTTATAACTAGATTGTTATACCTACAAAATTACAAAAGTCTGTATCCATTACTATTTTCTTTTCTTACACCAAATCTACCTAGGCTGGGATACCATCTATCCCTATTTCTACCAGTTTGGGCGTTAAAATCTCCCAGTAATAACATCATATTTCAACCTGGGACCCTGTCTAGTTGCTCCTGTAACTGTAAGTAAAATTCAGCTGAGTCACTAGTATCTCCGTCAGTCGGCTCTACAGGGGTGTATACTACTATAACTGATACCCTGAACTTTCTAGTCATAAAATGAGCAATTAGTATTTTATTATTAATACCTTCCCAGCCTAAACAAGACTTAGCAGCTTCCTTATTCATCATGAGCCATACTCCCTGTCTGTGTACCCAATTCTCCCTGCCTGAGTAAACAAATTCTATATCACCTAATTTCATGCTTTCTACCCCTGGGATATGAGTTTCTGAAATTCCTAATAAATCCAGTTCGAATCGTCTGAATTCGTCAGTCAAAATGTCGATACGGTAGTCATTTTTTAATGTCGTAACATTCCAAGCTCCAATTTTCATGTTCTTTAAATCATTGAAATTATTTTTGCCTCAGAAAAAGCAATGATCCCGGATACCAGTGCAGGACGGGGATCACATATCTTCTCAAGTCTACACCGAAATGCTTAAGCCGGCTTAGAGCCAGACAGGAAGAAGTCCCTGAGACCCCCATGAATGGACGCTTTGTGCAATCCTGGGCCCATCTTGGTCACAACATGGTTTTCAGCACTTGGCAATGCTCTTCTATCAACAAGAGTCGAAATCCTGCACAGACAGTCTCAAGCCTATTACCTCCGACTCATTATATATTCATGCCTACAAATATTATGCTACTACGGGGAGGCAACCCATAATAGTTAAAGACGCCCATCAAAACATACCAAGCCCAGAAAAATTGTCCATTAGTCAGGCAAATACTGTGTCGTTTACTAGGCTATAATTTCTTCGAGGGGCGCCACTCCTCAAGTGGGAATTGAGTTGACCGCAAGGTGCCCAGTCCTGCGGGTACCCCGAAAAGGTCGAGGCAGCCCTTTGCAGAGGCCGTTGTCCATAGATCTGGATCTTACGCCCTGCCGCAGTTGTCCCTTTATATAGGATCCTCCCGCGATGGTGTTCTGCATCACCATGCAACCCTTACATATTAAACCTCAAATATATATTAATTAACAATTAGATGAAATGAGCAGTATCCTGTTAATACTTCCGATCAAACCCATAAAATTTATTAATTATTTTTCTGGTGTAGGAATCGAACGTGAGAACAGAGATTTCCTAAGATAAAAGAACGATGCCTTAGCCATAGAGAGACAGAGAGAGAGAGAAAGAGAGACAGAGAGAGAGATAGAGAAAGAGAGAGAGAGAGAAAGCATACTTCCTATATAATCTTTCATTTAAAAAACACTCTCCCTAATAGTTATTCTACAACTTTTGAATTAAGTCCTTGAATTATTTTTTAACCAAGCTTTAACATGATTATTATTAGAATACGTACTATGATTACGACAGGGTAAATCTCCCCTTAAAATATTATTTATAATGAACTTAATAGTTCTATAATATAAAATTACCCAATTTATTATTATGTCTTATATGTAACCTACTTTTTCTTAAGTCTCAGATGGTACAATGGTGAGCATAGCCGCTTGTCACACGGGTGACCGGGGTTCGATTCATCTTTGAATGGAATTTTTTATATATTGACTTTAAATATAACACAATAAGCCTATACTATAGTTGAGTTGCCTATACAAGTTAGTAGAGGCAAGAGTTAATTCTTTATTACAAAAACTAACATAATCGCCATTTATAATTAACCACAGCGATTCCTTATATAATTTTTTTAGTGTATTAACGAAATTATTAGCATATCTTCTATGTAACTTATATTTCATAAGTCTTCGACGATCCAATGTTAAGCATACCCACTTGTCATGTGGGAGAACCTGGTTTGATTCCTCGTCGGGGAGAACTTTTAACATGTTGAGTTAAAAGCAATATCTTTTACATTAAAAAAACCCGTTTTAGTTACATTTTAGCTAAAATAATGAAGATAATATGAATGAACCACAGGGTTCAATTTCTTTGGGTTTGAGTTCGTTCTTTACTATAAAACCTTTATAAAAAAAAATTTAATTTACTATGGACTAGAGCTCGTTTTTTATTATAATGATTCTTAAAGTCGAAACAACACTTCTATTAATAACTACTACATGAGATCCTCTAGACTGGCACAATTTATGATGAACTATATCGATTCTTTATGTAAGATTACAAACAGGAAAAAGCCTGTGTCTTTTTCTTATTTGAAATAGTCAGAGACGAACCTCAACAAGTCAGACAGCTAACTTCCGTTCAAAAGATGATTTTATTATCTGATCTTTTAGTTGCTATGTGCCGTGGTTTGTTCTTTACAACGTTTTCAGCTATATCCTATGAAATTAGCATAGTCTCCATTTATAATGAACTGTATCGGTCCTTTATATAATATGATGTTAAAAATAACACGTGCTACTACAGTTTTATACAAAAAGGCAGTTTTTCGTAAAGAATTGATTCTTGTAATTATGTATTTCTTATATCATTATCTTGTCGAATGATAAGCGTGGATAAATATTGCATGAATTTGTTACGTCATATATAGGTATTACTGTGGCTATATTAGAGTGGTTAAAAGTCTCTGATGGTAAAATGGTAAGCATAGCTTGTACATGAAAATGTAGTTTTTTTGTAAAAAGTGATACTAGTTGTTCTCCTATTTTTTGATCACTTAAAAGGGCACTAGAACTCTTAATTTTTATTCAAATGAGCCCTCTTGCGACTTTCTAGGAACACTGGGTCAATATGATCACCCCTGGCAAAAAACAAGACTACAAATAAACATGCATCCATAATGTTTCTTCTGGCAAAAAATACAAAATTCCACATTTTTTCAGATAGGAGCTTGAAACCTCTACAGTAAGGTTCTCTGATACGATGAATCTGATTGTGTAATTTTCACTGATTTTCATTCTATGGCTCTTAGGGGTGTTTCCCCTTTTTTTCGAAAATATGGCAAATTTTCTCAGACTCGTAACTGTTGATGGACAAACTAAACTTGATAAAACCAAAATATTTAAAATCAGCGTGAAAATCCAATTCTTTTGATGTATCTATTGTTTTCAATATTCCGTTCTTTTGAATTTCGGTTACTACTGAGCCGGATCACCTCTTACTTACAGTTCGTTACCACAAACTGTTTGATTTCTGGTTGCAAACAAGAAATGGATAGACACGGTATCATAATGAATATGACTGGGCTGTGTGCCCCCCCCCTCCATCCGATTTTTTTTTAAATGTATCGAAGTTCAAACAACACCTCGAAGTTAAAAAATAATGTCACGAAGAAAACCAGTCTCTAAATTAAAAAACAAAGTCTCGCAGAAAAAAGCGTTACGAAGAAAAAAATGTCTTTAAGTTCAAACAAAAACGTCTTGAAGTTAAAAAACATCACGAAGAAAAACTTCTCAAAGTTAAAAACGTCACAAAATATGTCTCGAAGTTAAAAATAACGTCTCGAAGCAAAAAACGTCACGAAGTTAAAAAAACGTCTCAAAGTTAGAAAAAGTGTCACGAAGAAATCACTGTCTCGAAGTTAAAACAAAACGTGTCAACGATAAAAAAAAGGTCACGAAGAAAAACGTCACGAAGTTAAAAAAACGTTTCAAAGTTAGAAAAAACTTTACAAAGAAAGAAAAACGTCTCGAAGCTAAAAAACGACATCTCGATGAAAAAATAACGTCACAAAGAAAAAATACCTTCTCGAAGTTGAAAAACGTCACGAAGAAAAAACATCTCGAATAAAGAACATCTCGAATTAAAATAGGTCTTGAAGTTAAAACAAAGACGTCACAAAGAAATAAATCGTCTCGAAGTTAAAACTAAACGTCTCGAAGTTAGAAACACGTCTCGAATTAAACAAAATGTCTCAAAGTTAAAACAAAAACGTCACAAAAATAAAAACGTCAAGAAGTAAAAAAAAAATCTCTAAGAAATATAAACGTCTGGAAGTTAAAACACAACGTCTTGAATTTTAAAAATTGTCATGAAGATAAAAACGTTTCGAAGTCGTCTCAAAGAAAAAAACCGCCACAAAGAAATACAACGTCTCGAAGTTAAAAAACGTCGCGAAGAAAAAATCTCAAAGTAAAAAACGTCTCGAAGTAAAAAAAAAGTCTCAGAATTAAAACAAAAACCTTACGAAAGAAATAAAAACGTCCTGAAATGAAAAACATTTGGAAGAAATAAAAACGTCTCGAAGTTAAAACCAAAACGTCCCGAAGCTAAGAAAACGTAACGAAGAAAAAAACGTCTTGAATTTTAAAAAACGTCACGAAGAAAAACAAAATCTCGAAGTTAAAAAAACGTGACGATGAAAAAAATGTCTCGAAGCTAAAAAAATATCTCGAAGAAAGAAAACGTCACGAAGAAAAACGTATTGAAGTTGAAAAAAGTCTCAAATAAAAAAGAGTCAAAAAGAAAAAGAACGTCTCAAAGTTAAAGAAACGTAACAAAAAAACGTCACGAAAAAACATGTCGAAATTAAAAAGACATCCCAAAGAAAAAACGTCTTGAAGTTAGAAAAATGTCACGAAGAACTTTATTTCTAGACTTGCTACAAGAAGCAATCGCACTGATAGTTTTAAACTAAGCTATGATGGATTACAATATTGAAATAGAAATATCTCTATTAAATCTGTAGCATCTGCAAAGGCTGTTACCCTCAAAAACAATAACAACAAAGCCCCCAAAAAGAGAAAGAAAAACAACAAAACAACCAAAGTCTGAAAGTCCCAAGAATCGAGTCCTTTAATTGATTACAGATTATCAAAACAAAAACACTTTTTTATACAACTAACTCAGCTACTGGGTAACTTCCGAATGTCTTAGCTGCTAACTGAGCATCAAAATTTAATAAAAGCACTTTTGACTGCAATAAACTCAGGTAGTTGTTAAATTCCTAGTGTTTTAGTTGCTGGTTTAATACCAAAAAAATTAATAAAGCACTTTTGACTACATCAAACTCAGCTAGCTTGTAAATTCTGAACGTTTTAGTTACCGATTGTATATAAAAAAATTTAATAAAAATACTTTTTTAGTACAATAAACTCAGCTACTTGGTAAATTCTGAGTCTTTGAATTAGTGACTAAGTATCAAATAATTAAATAAAAACACTTTTACGTACAACAAACTCAGCTAGTAGGTAAATTCTGAATGTCTTAGCTGCTTACTGAGTATCAAAAAATTTAATAAAAGCACTTGTGACTACAATGAGCTCAGGTAGCTGATAAATTTTGGAGTTTTTTCAATACTTTCGACAGTTTACCAACAGATACAGTCAATGAACTCAATAATACCAATGACAAAACACATATTAAATCTGTGACGGAAACCATGTTAAAAGTATTGTATGACTCGAATGAATGCCATGTCAAGAGAAAACATGATGAATCATTTTATGGAAAGAATTTACAACCTTCAATTTTATATGATGATATTAACCGACATGTAATATTTACAAGCTACGTTGCGTAACAATTTCCACGCTTCATTTGCATGCAATAGATACTGAGAGTTTTGCGACTCCTCCCCGCAATGAATTCTACGGGTGTTATGACTCCTATCCGCAATGTATTCTATGGTTTTTATTATTCCTATTCACAATGAATTCAGATAGTTTTGCGACTCCTCCCTCTAACCATAGGAAAAAACAGCTGTGTAATTATTAGAGTCAATGAACTATTGCATAATCGATTTCTATGACCTTGAATGTTAGTTGCGCGATGATTTAACACTGTCACTTGGATTCTGTTGGGATCAATGAATTACTACCTTCACTATTACGAAACCAGTCTTTTTAACCTTCAGCAAAAGTATAAAAGTTTGATGAAGTACATCTCTACTTAAATATTACGTCAATAGTTTCCAAGATGATTGGAGTGTATGATATTGAATTTATTGGTTTGAAAAAATCATCTTGTTGTGTTATATTTGAATGTACATTTTTGTTATTGTCTGTGGAACACGAAGAAATTGACTGTTATCGTTTCAAAGTACACTAAAATATGTTAGAATGTCATAGAAGCTTGTGCAGTACAACATTGCGCCATATGAATATAATGGGATTCTATGACCGAGAGATTACACTATATAATAAAAGTGGTAAAGAACTGAGAACTGTTCAGGAAGAACTTAGAAAAATATGCAATTTTTTGGAGTTGAAGCCCTGTACGTAAAAGGTAATGTGCCTACAGATAAAGTTTTATTTCGAAATTGTGACCCAAAATTCCACTTTTCAATTTAGATGAGTTTCAATGTGAGCTTACCACCGTCCCGAAGACGAGGTTAGGTTCTTTGCACAGAGGATACCAAGGGACATACTTGACCCTGAAAAGTGCATACGACACGGTAAAAACTATTTTATGTCATGGTATCCTCGTTTATGAATGTTTAACAGTGAAATTAAAGTATTAATTTTATGTAAACATTAGTTTTTTCAAAAAAAATCCTTTTTAATATGTTTAAGCAATAAATATCTTTAAGCTTAACCCGTCTTTATTTTTTAGAATAGTTCTAATTCATAGGTAAAATCTTACTCTTCATATATTCTCCACCAGGAGTCTCAGATAGGTGAACAGGATCTTTTCTTCCAAAGTCAGAAACGATCAAATGGATTTTTTTCAAAATTCAGAGACATGTCAGTAGGAATTTTCATGGTTTTGTCTATATTTCAGGAAAAACCCACAGTTATTTCAGGGACAGGTTTCAGAGAGCTTGTTACCAGAATAAATCTCTCTGCTAGTTTCAAACTAAGCTATGATGGATGAAAATATTGAAATAAAAATATCTTTTTACTGCGATTATAGCATCTGTAAAGGCTGTTCTCATGATTTCACCAATTCTTATGACTCTAATGCAGTCAACTTAGAATATGTGGACAATGGGAAAAGATAAAAAGAACCTTGAAGAGAAGAAAAGAAAAATATTGAAGGAAATAAAATCAACTAGAATGGAGAAAAAATCAGTTTTAGATTGGTCAAGTAAGAAACTTGTGGAAGAAAGGCCCGTACCACCCAAAGAAAACTGAAAAGCACAATAAAGGCCTTGGAAAAGGAAGTATAGTATACTAGAAAGGTATCAAGAACAGGCAAATAAAAGACCAAGAAAAACAGAGTCCCCCTACGAGAATTCTTCAAATTCTTTAAGAAATTACAGAGAAAATTCATATAAAAAAATAGGAAAAAATTCATTATCGTTCTGGAAGAGCACCAGTTTATCAATTTATGCCAAATCTCTTACTGATGGCTCTTATAAGAATGTTTTTGCTTCATATCTGCAATTTTTCCTGTTAATTTTGTCTTATATTTTAATTACAGCTGGGATTAGGAATAAAAAGGAATTGAAACAGAATTGTTTAATGGTCGCAGATGTAAGAACATGGATTTTCAGAGATAAAGTATAAAAAGTTCCTTTACATCACGTTGTTTTTCCCTTTATTTGTTTGGGACACTCTTTTTTCACACAACTGAACAATTTTTTCTTAACTACTTTCCATTTATATTTTTGAAATAAGAAATAAAAGTGGTTTGTGTATGCTGGTCATAATGTTTTTGTTAAGGTGAACAGAATATTGTTTTTATGCTAGTTCGCAGTATGAAAATCAATTCAAAATGAATAAAGCGGAAAAAAAAACAAATCTCGTGAGGTCTTGCTACTTTGGATTTTTTTAAAGCCAGAGACACATGAGTGAATAACAGAATTTTCAAATATTTTAGTCTGTCACAATCCAACTGCAGTCATCTATTCATTTTCAGTCATAGATGACGACATGTTTTGACTGTCTCAAGTGTTTAAAGTTAGAGACATATTAAATGAGAATTTATCAGGATTCAGACCTGAAGGGAATTATTAACTGATTCATATTAGAATCTCTACGCATCATTAATGCAATAAAAAATCTTCCTTTACATCGTGTTGCTGTTTCCTTCATTTGTTAGGAGAACTTTTTTTTAGACAATGTAACGCATTTTTTTCTTAGCGAAATTCCATTTATATTCTTTGAAATAAGAAATGAAAATGGTATAGATAATTTTGGAGACCATACTGCCTTTCCATGGCGATGAATAAAAGTTCAAATAGAGATAAATTCCTTTTAATAGACAGTGTTTTCCAAACAGTGATAGAAATTAACAAAAAATACCAGATATTTCGGTAACATATGCAGTGACCGTCATCAGTAGTAATGACGTTCACTGCATATGTGACCGAAATATCTGTTTTTTGGTGAATTTCTATCACTGTTTGTGAAACAGTGTCTATTAAAAGGATTTTATCCCTATTTGAAATTTTATTTATCAAAAGTGATATGTGTTTAATGGTCATTATTTTTTATGTTAAAGATGAACAGAACTGTAATTGTGTGCTACTTCGTTTGTAATCAGCAGTATGAGAGTCAATTCAAAATAAATGAAGCGGAAAAAATCCAAAAAATCTTTTGCTACTTTGGATTTTTTTTTCAAAGCCCGAGACACGAGATCATGAATAAAAGGATTTCCAAATATTTAATTTGGTCACAATGAGAATCAATATGCAGTGAATTAATATGAATAAATATGAATCAAATGAATTAATATGCAGTCGGTAACTAAAATATTCAGAATTAACCAGCTAGGTGAGTTTGTTATAGTCAAAAGTACTTTATTAATATTTTGGTACGTCAGCCAGTAACTAAAACACTCCGAATTCAGCAACTACCTGAGTTTATTGAGGTCAAAAGTGCTTTTATTACACTTTAATGCTCAGTCTGCAGCTAAGACAAACGGAAATAACCTAGAAGCTGAGTTTTTTGTATGCAAAATTGCTGTTATTTATTTTTTTTTATACTCAATACATTTTTGCTCTTTCCGCAATTTAATGTCTTTTCATACTGATGTCTATTCAAAGATATTTGATTATTACAGCAAGTCTTATTTCTGACACCGATTTCTACTAAGCTATAAAATTTTGTTTTTTTTAAGGTTTTGGAATTGTTGTAATCCCTTGTTAAAATATATTCAAATATTATTGCAATTACCAGTTTTTTCTCTTTAAGAATGTGACAACGTAATTGAAATACTGATGTATATAAAAATGACGTCTCTCACAAAAATAGTTTTTTTCAAAAAATTAAAGAAAAATTATATATTTAT
>JAQQPU010019967.1:1536-15925 GCA_029168905.1 Artemia sp. Kazakhstan ARC1039
GGACGAGATTTTGTTTATGTCTTGAGCACTTATCGCTTTCATTTTTAGCCTTAAATGCTTCAAGAGCAGTTCTTTTCTGAGTAGCAGTTAAAAGAAAACTACTTTTAATTTTCAAGAAATTCGGAAAAAAATTGATTTTGAAATTCTTATTTTTCGTAACTCTCCTTTCATTACCTTTAAGTTTTCCGTATCGCCACGGGAAACTGATTTTCTATGTTTCCACGCCAAACTAATAAGAAGATAATTTATTTTGGAATTAATGACTGAAATGGCTTGTTTGACAAAATTGACCTAAAACTTAAAAGCACAAAGCTGAAATCTTAATACGAGCGGTGGTATAGGTAACTTAAAAGCACAAAACTTACTGGTTGGGTTTAAAAAATACTTCTTCTAAACAGGTACCTTGTAATTTTAATTTGATTCATTATGAAAGTATTGTAATCATTTATGACGATGATAAAAAGGAAGACTAGAAATTAATATTAGAAATTTTTGAATATTCATGTTAGATATTAGCCTACATCTAGATAGAATAAACTAATAAGAGATAGATTATTAATATTAGAATACTAGAAATTAATATTAGATATTTAAGAATATATTAGAATGTTATATATTAGACATTAATATTAGAAACGCATTAAGGAGATTAGATATTATGAATTAATAATCACGGTGGTGTTAAACTTTACTATTGTCCATTGTAACTTTAAAATATGGAAACATTTCTTAAATAGGTTTAAATTCTTGTAAATGCAAAATTATTATTTTCTATCGATATCGTAAATTTCAGCTAAAAAAGTCCAAACATTAAATCTCTAAAAAAGTGGGCACTAGAGAAATCTTTTTGCATCTTTGAATTCAGCATTAAAAGGGTGTTGGAAACAAGGTCGTATCCGGGGGGGGGGTAAGAGATTTGAACCTTCAATCCTAAATTATTGTCCATTGATAAAAACGTAACAAAAATGCGTGTAAACGTATATAGATTGTCAAAGGAATGCAGTGACGGAGACCCGTAAAGCCGGTAATTCCTATCTAAATATATCGAAGAGCGTGGTTTCTCATTCGATTTACAATATTTAAACTGTTGTTTTTTTGATTTTATGGGGGGGGAGGTACCTTGGTTAGGTTAGGTTACGTATTTAATATATGCTATGCTTTACCCCCACCCCCCTAATGTGCAAATATATAGCCCAAATTTGTTTCTAAACTATTATAAATTCATCCTATTTTTTATTAGCATTAACCAAACTTGACTTCTTTCGTGTGTACCATTTAGTGCACAAGTACCAAACATCCTGGATGTAAAAAATCTATATTTTTAATATAAATTGTAATGCTAATGGCTGAAAAACAGTTTTTAAAAAAACAATTAAAAATATTTCGTAAACCGATAAGTTTTTTTGCTGTGCGTAAAGAAAAACTTGCTCTTGGATCAGGTATGGTCCACCAAAAGAATCAACTAGGACACTTGCTTCTACTTCCTATTAAGTTTGGTTGAGATCCGACGCTCTATTTGGCATATGTTTTAGTGTAGACATTTAAAGACCCCCTTCCCCCACAGTGGTTGGATTAGGTTTGTACCCTTCATCGGTATACTCCTTCTAGTGCTAGGCGTTTCACTCCCCGCCTTGAAATTTCCACCAAATGCAAAATTGAGCATCAAAAAAAAAAAAAAAAATGCAAAACAGGTACCTCGAAATATCGATCAGATGTCCTAAAAGCACAAGCTGTTGTAGAAACGGAGGATTCACATTGGATCGAAAATCGAAAGTATTAGTCCTTAAAGTGGAAAGTGATTGGAGGCCGACCAGTCCGTGTTCTAGAGCCGTTTTTGATCCTTGATCCTTTTGTTTCCATTTAGGACATCTGATCGACATTTTGGGTTACCTATTTTGTACTTTCTCTGTGGCTGCTCAATTTTGTGTGCTAGGGAGTTTTCCAGAGGTAAATCGACGCCCTTCCTGATGACAGTATTTTAGGGACTCCACTACTGTCACCAGACAAGGATCTTCCTAAGAAAAAAAAAAAACTAAGAAAGTGGAACACCAGCCATTATTTTCCACCATGATTGGGCGAGACCTGATAATGTTTTCTGGTAAATGTCCGAAAGATCAGAATTTAGTAACCTTCCCCCAATGCCATCATGTCAGGTTCTGATTTCTAAAGGAATTAAATGCTTAAATGACAATTTGCTCTGGTAGATGTCATAACAAACAGAATTTAGAATGCCCCCTCTGTGTTTTCAGACTCCAGTGTCTGAATACTCAGAAGACGTAATCTCAACACCCGCCTTTATCTCCCATCAAGCTTGATTGAGACCTGACAATTCCTTTTGGTAGATGTTCAATTGAGTAGATTCTGGAATAAATCTCTCCTCCCACCTATTATTTGGATCTCAAATGGAATTCGTTCAGTCTGTCTTTGAGTCCAAGCTTTGTTGCGTACGAAATTTTATAATATTTGATCAAAATTGAAAATTTCATAAAATACATACCGTATAAATAAAAAGATTCCGGAGTTTTAAATTTCCGCACTGACCTTTATAGAATTATGTCCTAGCAATGTAGAACTAATGTACAATTTCAGTCCCAATTGTTGATTTCAATTGGTTTAAGGTTGATTTCAGTAAGTTGCGGGTGGTTCTGTTTCAGAATCAAATATTCTATTCGTGTCCGAAAGTACATGTTCCATAAGAAATTAAAGGAATTCCGTTTTGCTCCTTGTGTTGCAAAATCAACCACTACTGCTGTCCTACTGATTTCATTTTTTTTTGTCTTCTTTTTTATATCCCCATCAGCTTTTAAAAAGCTGAAATTTTCTTGCCCGAAATTAAAAAGAAAAAAATCAAGGGAAAGCTAAGAGTAATATCGAAACTAAAACAAACAGGAATAAAGTCATGGTTGCAGCTTGCAGCATTAGTTGCAACCGAGTAAAGAGCGAACCACGACCCATAGTAACCAAAAGTTAAAAACACGTTTGAAAAAAAAACTACCTTGTGAGAAAAAAAAAATACAATCTGTCACAGATTCAGGAATGATAATTATTATTTCGGTTCATCTTAAAAGTAATAGTTCATTGCAGAAAGAAATGTATCATAACTCAAACAAAGTTTGAAACCCCGTGAAAGGTGTCAGATCGAAAAAAAAATGCGCCGTTGGAATCAACATGTCTGAATACCACATACTGGGGAATAACAGCCCCCCCCCCCCACTTGAACTGGAAGGAAAATCACTTTTTTGCATCGGGAGAACTGACATGTCTCCTTTTTTCTTTTCTTTTTCAAGGCTTCTTAGAAAAGAATCAATATCCAAAGTTTATACGACCTCCCTTTCCATAAAAACCTTATATGCCTTCGGGGCATAACCTAAAATCATTGCCCTCTTGTTCTGAATGGCTGTTTCAACCTTGGAGGTTTTTTTTTAGGATCTTTAGACTATTTTGAACGAAATGGCTATTTCAAAATTTCTATCGGATGTATGTGGGGAAAAGAAGACGCGCGGTGGGGTTAGTTCCCTCCTATTACTTTAGACTCTTAAAAACGTTACTAGGACTTCAATGAGGTTCGATGCGTTACTTGCTGTTATGTCCGAATATAATTTCTATTCTAATTTGACAGGGTCCATTCAACTTATGTCCCATTTTCAAAAATGAGTCATGAACTTGTATGTTCTTGTTTCAATTTCAGACAAAAAATTCGGCAGCTGAATCTAAATTCGGCTACCGAATGTGTAAGTGTATGAACGAAAAAAGAATTAAAACAAGCCAAGTTAGTCACTGTAGATTCTTTAATCTGGGTTTATTTAGTTTTTTTTTTTACCGAGGCACTTTGTTATATGGAAAAATTGCATTTGAAGCTGATTCAGGAATGGTAGCTTATTATTTTGATCAGAGCTGTTCTTCGGGTGGGTGGTAGCTCTAGCCGCAATTGGCCACCGTTTGTTTTAAAAAAATAACATTCTCGTTGGACAGGCGAAATATTTCTTTGTTTTTTTTTTTACTTATCGTCATAATATATTTGCATTCTCTTTACTTTATATTTCTCTTCTTTTATGAAAGTTCGAACGTGATTCTACTGATTTTTTTTATTTGAAAATAATCTCGGGACAAAAAACTGTTATAGCTGACTTCTTAGGGAGTATGTGGGATCAGGAAACGAAAAAAAACTTTCCCTAATGTTTGTAAAATTTCTATTAGTTTTCAAACGATTTTTTTTCGAAAATACTGGAATAAAATTACTGTTGTAGGTAACTGCCTAGGGAGTAAATTTTTTAATATTAAACTTCATAGGAATAGGGTAATAACAGACTCGTGTAGAACATGAAATTATCTATTCGAAAACATGAGGTTAAAATTCCGTTTCTCTTCTATAATTTCCAGGAAATATGGCTGGAGAAGTGGATTTCGAAATCCTAATGGTGTTACTCCAATCGGCGAACGAGACTCGACATAAGTGCATATTTAACTTGTTTAATTTCATACTTATAAGTCAGTAGTTTTCCGGTCCGTCGAAATTGTCGTTTAACATTCCTCTAAATACGTTATAGAGGCCCCTCTAGACTCAGGGGGTCTCAGTTTAGGGGGAATGTTTTTTTTGCTGTTTTCATTGAAAAATTCTATATTGTATTTTCATAAAAAAAATAATAATAAGAAAGAAGCCTCTAAATGTTAATAAATATATTTTATCCCCACCTACATTCTCGTGAATTGCACAACTGCCTAGAGTAATCATTTAATATAAGTGTGTGAACATCCCTGGATTGATAGCAGTGATATAGCTAGTGTAATATTTTACTGATTTGATATTGAATGGCAGTAGATCTAGTTAACTGCTAAATTTTGTATTTTGAGTCTGACTCTTCAAAATCAAGTAAAAAATAGCGACGAAGACCACACTGCCTTTCCATAACAAACAACAAAAGCACGAAGAACAATAGGGAAATCTCTTTGCAAGACAGTGGAGATAATTTGAATGAATATTTCGGCCCTATGTCCAAGGGCAAACAAAATTATAAATGAATTAAAAAGTTTAAAAAAATGGTAAAATTACTCCACAAGTATGTAATAAAATTTTCCCCCGCGGTAGCTTTTGCCCAAAGTTACACAAGCAAGGAATTCCTATAAAGCCCATTGTCAGCCCAAAAATCATATATATGTAATTCGGTAGATTTAGTTGAAAAACTCAAAAACGTAAATATCACAGAAAATACAATTATAAGTAGCTTTGACATTGTTTCAATGTATATAAATATTGATGTCGCAGTATCTGAACAGTTATTAGAAAATAAAATCAAAGAAAATTATCACTTAATAGAAGCTTCAGCAGCAGGAATAGATTGTGAAGTCGTAATGACCTTGGTTAAACTCTGTAACAAGTACTCAATGTATTTCCGATTCCGTAATTCTTTTTACCAGCAAATTAATGGCTTAGCGATGGGCGCGCCCCTCTCCGGGTTACTGGCGAATATTTATTTGGAACATATTGAAGATTGGGCATTAGATTCGTATTTTTTGAAACATATCTTTTGAGGACGCTACATGGATGACGTAATTTCACTCTGGAACTATGGGGAAAATGAGCTTAAGGTTTTTTTTAGATCACCTTAATACATACGATAGAAATTTACAGTTTACTTTAGAAATCGAAATCGCAAATAAAATCCGATTCTTAGATGTGTTAGTTATTCGTAGCTTCGATAAACTCAATTTTACCATTTATAGAAAACCAACACAATATAATAGAAATTTGCATTTTAAATCAAACCACCCCCCACAAGTTAAAAGAGCAGTCGTAATATCACTTGTCGATCGTGCCCTAAACATTTGTTCTGATTCCCACATCACAGCAGAATTAAACTTTATCAAGGACATACTTTTTGGAAATGGGTATCCTATTTTATTTATTAATAGTGTAATTAACTGTAGACTGAAAAGACATTCCCGTAAAATTAATGATAGCTTACCATGTGAGATTTCTGACAAGCCCTTAAACATAATTTACCTCCCCTAAATCCCAAAAATCACTACAAATCTTGAAAAAGTTAAAAAAAAAATAATCTATGTAGTATTCACAAACAATTTTAAAATCATAAATTTTCTAAATTCTGGTAAAAATAAAACCCCAGTTACTCGCCAAATAGGGGTCTATCAAATACCATGCGATTGTGGCAAATACTATGTAGGTAGAACACACCCGAATTTAGAAAAGCGCATACAACAGCATAAAGATGATATAGTCAAAGCTCTAAATTCTAATATTTCCACTGTTTCATTTGATTCTGCATTAGGCAGCCATATTTTTGAAAATCCTAGCCACAACATACTTTTTGATGAATCCGCCCTTATTAGCAATGACCTAGGCATAAAGCAGGTAGTCCGAGAATTGATTGAAATCAGACTTAAGATTACTAGTAATTATTCCTTAAATAGGGACTTGGGGGAATATACACTAAATGCTCTATACACAAATTTAATTAAAAATGATCTTACAAAATATTTTAAAAAAACCAATAGACATTAACACAGAACCGGTCAGAATTATTGAATTATTTTCCTTTCATCTTATTGAATCGCCTTGTTTTACCTTACTTTTTATCAGTCCTGGTTGAACTTCGCTGAAGCAAGGATACTAGGACTGCTTTAAAAAAATAATTTTTGTTTTTATTGGTCGCATGTTGTTGTGAGTCTTTTTTCTTTTATATATTTTTGTCTTGCATAGGGCCGAAATATGCATTCAAATTATCTCCACTGTCTTGCAAAAAGATTTCCCTATTGTTCTTCGTGCTTTTGTTGTTTAAAATCAAGTAAAATTATTATACCTATATACGTGGGAGGTGTTCAGAATCCCCCTAGCCCCTACCCTAAAGGGGATCTGAACAATCCTACTTTAGAGAAGCTTAAGACTTGTCTATTATATTTATGCCTTTTCTTTCAATTCATTGTTGTATGTTCAAATCTCGTGATTATTTCTTGCTTTACTTTCAGATACTACCGCTTCCTTGTATATTTTGAAACACTGATCTTCTTGTGAGTCATTTATTGAATATATTCATTTGCTCATCAGATTAGAGTAATAGGATATGATATATACTTGAAGAAATGGACAGAATTTCCAAAAACCGATTGGACTCTTCCATGATAAGAATTCTCCCTAATCCACAGGAACGGATTCGCTTAGGAAGGCTTGAAGAAATCTTCCACTGTGGTTTAAATAAAATTGTGAATATGATTGGTGATAACAATACAAATCCAGTAATACTTCAACGATTACGCGCGTTTTTATATTTATATATAAAACGCGTTGGTGTGAGGTTTTTTCACGAGGTAATGTCAACTGAGGAAGGGGTCATCCGTTTTTTGAAATTAATAGTGGAACGGATGAGGTTTGCAATGTTGAATAGCCACACGGATTCTAAAAGAGTTACATCCCCATCGGACACGTTTCTTATACCACGAGGTGGCCCAGAAGCGACGATTACCCCGCATTATCATCGACGCTATCAGCCATATGCTCAACAACAGTATCGACTTCAAATCCCTGTTCACCCCGTAAGTTTTATCTTTCTTTGTCGTACTCTGCGCAAGTTTTTTAAGTCAAGGTTGTATCCAGGGGGTCTAGGGGGTTTGGACCCCCCCCCTCCCCCGAAATGTTTGTCCTACTCGTAAAAACGTAACGCAAATGAATATAAATACATTTTTGATGCATTTTTTGTACCCTCCCCCCCTCGACGAAAAATCCTTTTGTTAAACCCCTCCCCCAGAAAAAATCCTGGATACGGCCCTGGTCGTAGTGCAGACTTATTAAAGAGTGGCACATTTCTCATATATTGTTCTCTTCCGTCCCTCAATCATGCATAATAGAACTGACTTTTGTTTCAAATTGAGAGAGTGCATAAGTAGTAATAATAGTAGAACTTGTAAATATAAACGACATTTTTTCAAAATTTTGAGATTCTAAAATTTACTTAACATATTAGTTTTATCACAGTAGATAATGGTCACAAGGGGAGATCTATAGTATTTCTGGGAGGTAGAAGTAAAGCTAACAAGAGGATTTTTTTGCGTTGAGATAACACAGTGAATAAACATAAATTTTAGCGAATTTTGGTAGGCTATTTGAACAAAAAGGTAGGCGACGGTTTTTGATTAATGTTATAGGATGGAAATGAAAAATAATTTTGGTAAAATTCTACTTTTGGCTATCTTGGAAAGGGGATAGGTAAGGAAAAATGAAACTTTCAGGGATGGGTCTATAGGCTAAAGTATGTCCCGGGAAGGTATACCCGGGGGGTAGACTAAGGCCTGGTCCTTATTCTAGTATAGAGCACCCGTAAAAGCCAAAATGTGCTGAATATGCCATTTTTCAAGTGAAATAGTGCCTAAGGTGCGTTTAAAAAATAAGAATGTATCTTGAAAATTTGTTTGATTTTAAAGATTTCAATGCGTACCGCAAAAAGCGCCCGAAGTATGAAAATGCTACAGATCTGGCAACATTACCAAAACAAATAGTGCACCAGTCTTACACTGCTGGATGTATTTTTCCCTAAAGAGAATGGGAAGCTCATAATAGCTGGAGCTTCGACAGTTTAACATGGAAAGATAGGAATAAAAACTATTAGTGCCAATTATACGTAACCCCTGGCGACTTCATTGAAAGAAATGTAGGGAATTTCAAAGGAAATTGGATAGTTGGTGTGATTAACCTTAAAGGAATAGCATTAAAGCTGATGGTTCTCTGTAAGTGATAATTAATTAGTATTTTTATTTTATAAATATTATTTAGTCAAAATCCAGTGCGCACAAAAAAGGCCTATGTTATCTTGGAAAAATTTTGGCATGCTAAGAGGGCTAGTTGAATTTTAGTTGGCAGGCCTACTTATCATAAAAATCTAACCCTTTCCGACGAAGTAGTTCCAACGTGAAACCACCTTTTTATATTTTTTTACCATGATCCGTATGTGGTAAAAGTAAGAAACCACTGGTCTAGCATATGCCTAGCAATGCTATCCGACGGGCACAATTTTATAGGCAGCCTAATTGACACAGTGAGGTGACATCTAGTATTTAGATTGGACCACGTGCTGTTTCTTAATAAAAAGTAAGAAAGTTTAAAATACTTGGAAATAGTAGTATGTTTAATTTTGTTTTCCTGTCAGTTTGTTCTGTGTGTAATAAAGTACAAGTTAGTAATCCCCAATGACCACCTTGCAACATGTGCTAAAAAGTTTTTTTTTGTGGTTTGTGCTTGAGACCACTTCAGCAGCTCGACAAAAAAAAAAAATGAAACTCAAGCAATTTTCACAAAACTGAGTCTAGCATCTAAAACCTTAAAGTAAATTACTCTTTTTTTATTCTTTAATTCTAAATTCTTGATTTGGTTGACCGCATCGTATTTCAAACAAACTTATATGCTACTCAGAAAGGTGTTTCGTTCACCCCAACTACTCGAGATGAAATGAAAGTTTTTTTTAGCAATAAATATGCTTATGGGTGTCAAGACAGTACCATCTTATCGAGATTTCTGGTCAAATAACGATGAACTCAGAGATAATTACATCTCTGGGCTGATGAATATAAGCCGTTTCAGCTGGCTTCTTGCTCAAGTTCATCTCAATGACAATTTGATCTTACCCCGGAAAGGAAGTGACAACTATGACACATTCTACAAGATCAGACCTCTGATTAACAAACTACGCTCAAGCTTTCGAAGGACTTACAAGCCTACCAAAGAGCAGGCCGTCGACGAAATCATGGTCAAATTCAAAGGATACATGGCTTTCAAACAGTATATGCCTATGAAGCCCATAAAAAGAGGCTACAAGATCTGGGTCAGAGCAGACACGCACGGTTTCGTTTGTGATTTTCAGGTCTACACTAGGAAGTTAGCTGACACTAAAGAGTTTGGACTTGATGAACGAGTAGTTATCGATCTTACCACGGGATTGGAAGGCAAAATTTATCACATTTATTGTGACAATTTCTTCAGTTCAGTAAACCTCATGGAAAAAATGAAGAACAACAAGCTCTACTGCTGTGGTGCAGTTCGTGCAAACCGTAAAGGTTTACTACCCAAACTCAAAGCCGAAAAAGAGCTGAGACGAGGTGATTCGGACTACGCTGTGAGTTCAGATGGAATCCACTGTGTATGCTGGAAGGACAAACGTTGTGTACAACTTCTTTCGACGATTCTTAAAGGAAGAGAAGTTTCACTTCGGTAGGAAGGACAAAGATGGATCTATTACCCAAGTTACATGCCCAAACGTGGTTGTCGAGTACAACAAGTTTATGGGAGGCGTCGACAAAGCTGATATGTTGAAGTCTCTCTATGGGATTGACAGAAAAGGCAGAAAGTGGTGGCACCGCCTACTGTGGCACTTCATCGACATTACAACGATCAATGCCTTTGTCTTGTTCAAGTTGTCCACTATACCAGATGCTAACAAGATGACGTTGAAAGACTTTAGATGTCGCATTGTCACTGGTTTGGTTGGAAGTTATTCGTGCAAGGGTGAGAGAGGTCGGTCATCCATGAAATTGGAAGTTTTCCCCAAATTCAAGCCTTACGTTCCTCCAGAAACGAGATTGGATCAATCAAAACACTTACCTGTTCAGGGTACTTGAAGAAGATATGCTATATGTAGTACAAAGATTGAGCCCCATCGCACAAAATGGCAATGTTCAGTTTGTAAAGTTCCATTATGCATGAATTACACAAAGAACTTCTTTAGTTCTTTTCACCAGAATGAGGCTTTTTCTGCACATGTTTCAAAGTGGTCTCTACCAGACACCACCTTATATTTCATTGCATAGTTGGAATAAATTTTTTTAGTTCAATATTTGTCGGTTTCTAAGCCCAGGGACATAGGAAACGTAAAAAAAGCGAAATTTTCTGGCGATATCATAATTCGTGCCGGAAAGGGTTAAAGCCCATGGAAGGACAAATGTGCAGTTGTTTTGGACCAAACAGAGTCTTTTCGTCACTAGTGCCCGCTTCCACTTGAACCTGTCCAATATTTTCTAAAATACAAGTTGGTGCTCCTGGGCTGGCCAGCGAAGTTGGCTTAGATTTCAATCTCATATTCGCGACCAGCAGGAAGCTTGGGAAAGGTACTCGTGAGAAGACGAAATTAAATAGAAATGGAAAGTGAATCCACGCTGCTTGTCAAATTATTACCCTCATGGGCTCGAAACAACTTACACCAAACTGGGCGTGCCAAGCACGGCGAAAGTGGGCTAGCGTGGCAGAACTTTGTCATGCATGGCGGAACCGTACGGAACACATGACGCTCTAAGATGTTCTCTAGGTGACGGAAAGTGGGCAACCCCTCGAAAAATTGAATTTTGCTTTTTTCTTTTTTCTGAAATCGGTAACTTCATGAAATTAATGGTATTTTTTAAAACCTTGCATAATCATAATTAAAATACAATTACTGATATCAGTTTACGGAGATAATAAGTTGATTATGGAAGCTTGGTCAAATTTCAATCTATTCTATTTTTCAGTCAATGTTCGCGATAAATTTCTCTAGAAGCTCTCTTAAATAACGTCAGCTTATTGAAATCTAAAATATATTGGTAGGAAATACACGCCTCAAAAATAAATTATTATAGCATAATTAGTTAGAAGCCAGAAGTAATAGAATGCGCTATTACAAACCAAATTTGCCGTCTTCTTTGGATGTGTTAGCCGTTTCCGGAGTCGAATCCTGATTTTTCGTTGCAACCATGGTAGGCGCATAGCCTGCCATCAAAAGCCGAAATGGCAGACATTTGAAAGACATGTCGCTGGTGCGAGACTGTTCGATCGGCTGTAGTTATTCAGTCATCAAGAGACGAGCCGAAACTCGATTGGTCGTGGTCTAATAAAAGCATTCCTTCCGTGAAGCCGTGGCTGTTATGCATGTATTACCTCTAAAATTAGGCCTACCTCAGTTATAAAAAAAACAAAACAAAAAGACATGCAAAACTTAGTTGGTTTCGCCCAATTACAATGCAGCGAGTCATGTTTTCGGTTTAATACACAATGCTCAGAAGCAGTGTACAAAAGTATTTATTATGGCTTTTTCAGCCGAAGCAGGTCGAGCGTAAATAGCTTTTTGCTCACCGGTTTTGACTTCTAAAAAGCTAAATTCAATACGCTGATATACCTTTTGAATCAGGGACACCAATGGAGACTACTGCTGCCAAAAAAATTGAAAAAGTACGGTTAATTTCACCTGAGAAAGCCATGATGGACACACGGCTTAAGTCTAAAACAACAATAGCCAGCGAGTTTCTTTGACAGAACTGCTGCATATTTGTCTTTTCGGGTGCATAGAAATAAAGGATCATACAATTCCGAATAATTGCAGTTCAATTAATCAAAATTAATTCCAATTAATTAATTTCAATTTCAACTAATTGGCTTGTTGATGTTTGATCACATTAATTGTTGCCCCCTCCCCAATGCACTAAGTCAAAAATAGCATCGGCTCAACAGATTCCACCCACTAATAGTCCGGTAAATCAGAGGCAACGCTATATCGTTGCCTATAGTAAAGTCCATACGCCTCCAATGTTTTATTATTATTATTTTTTTCCAGAGGCACTTCATATGGAAGGGGTCGTCGTATAAACTTCAAAGGGGGCTCATAAGATTGGAAATCGATAGTTCTAGTGCCCTTTTTAAGGGTCAAAAGTGATGGGAAGGCAACTAACACCCCTTCCTTGCCCACCATTTCCCCAAACACATCCAATCAAAATTTTGAGATAGCCATTTTGTTCTAAATAGTTAATTTCCAGATAAAAATTATGTTTTTGAGGAAGACACTCCCCCCACAGCCCTCAGGGCAGGGGTTGTAAGTTATGCCCTGGGGGTATATAAGGTTTTATAGAAAGCTTTGTCGTAAAAACTTCAAAAATGACTCATTCGAATGGAAATTCAAAGGGCTAGTGCCCTTTTGTAGTCGAAAGTGATTGGAGGGCAACTAACCCGTCTCTCACGCCCACCATTTCCCCAAACATATCCAATCAAAATTTTGAGATATCCATTTTGTTCAACGTAGTTGAAAGTTCTGGAAATTATGTCTTTGAGCCGGACACTCCCCCCACAGTCTTCAGGGCAAGGGTTATAAGTTAAGCCCTGGGGGCATATATGGTTCTTATGGAAGGAATGCTCGTAGAAATTTCAGAGAGGGCTCATTTGATTGGAAATTGAAAGTTTTAGTTCACTTTTTAAGCGTCAAAAGATATCGGAGGGTAACCAGCCCTCCCCCCCCCCACACCCTTTTTCCCAAATGCAGTCGATAAAAATTTTGAGATAGCTATTTTGTTAAAAATAGTTCAAAGATCATATAACAAAACTCCGACAACCCCCAAGGGCTCGGGGACAGGCGTCGTAAGTTCTTCTGTGGGGGCATATATAGCCCGCCTCCACGCCTTTTTTCTTCAAACCCATCGGATAAGAACTTTGAGATAGCCATTTTTTAAAAAATAGTTCAATAACCATATAACGAAAACTGCGGGGTCGAGGAATATATGGTTATTATGGAAACGATGCTCGTAAAATCTTCAGAGAGGGTTGATTTGATTGGATATTGAAATTTCTAGTTCAGTTTTTGAGAGTCAAAAGAGATTGGAGGGCAACTAGACCCCCCAAGCCCCCTTTTTCCCCAAATACATCCGATAAAAATTTTGAGATAGCCATCAAGTTAAAAATTGTTCAAAGGTCGGATAAGAAAAACTCCGGTGTCAATACAACCCCCCGGGGCCTGGGGGAAGGCGTTCTAAGTTATGCCCTAAAGGCATGTATTAGAAATTGAAAGTTCTAGTTCACTTTTTAAGAGTCAAGAGATTTAAGGACAACTAGCCCGCCCCAAGCCCCTTTTTCCCCAAACCCATCCGCTACAAATTTTGAGATAGCCAGTTTTTTGAAAATTGTTCAAAAGTTAGATTACAAAAACTCTGGTACCAACACAGCTCCACAGGGCCCGGGGGGTAGGCGTTGTATGCGTTGTCCTGGGGGCGTATATGGTTCTTATGAAAGGTGTGCTCCTATAAACTTCAGAGAGGGCTCATTTGATTGGAAATTGAAAGTTCTAATTCAATTTTTTAAGAGTCAAAAGATATCCAAGGGCAACTAGCACCCCCCCCCCTACACACACCCTTTTTTCCCTAGCCCATCCGATAAAGTTCTTAAAATAGCCATTGCATTAAAATAGTTCAAAGGTCAGATAAGAAAAACTCCTCTGTCGACGCAACCCCCCAGGGCCCGGGGGCAGGTGTTGTAAGTAATGCTCTGAGGGCATATATAGTTCTTATGGAAGGGATGCCCATATAAACTTCGGAGAGGGCTCATTTGATTGGAAATTTAAAGTTCTTGTTCACTTATTAAGAGTCAAAAGATATAGAA